>JAHZMZ010001611.1:0-30891 GCA_027743805.1 Lepidocyrtoides sp. E14
ATCAAATTTGCGTTTTTAATGAAAGTAACACTGGATAAAGGAGGTAATAGTTGAAAGGGCTTTGTAGCGACAGAAGGCAAACAAAAAAAAGATAGTGGATCATCAAAAGGCTTATTTTAACTTCCTTTCTACGTTTTCCATTCATTCATGGATCTCACTAGTATGTAGGCAGAGGCAGATACACAGGTACATTCCCATAATAAGCAACGTTGGCTGCACTCGTATTATTTGCGGTAAAATGAGACGAGTGAATGAAAAGTTCCTATTGCGAAGATGGTATTATGTACGTTTACTGGGCTACAGGTTTTGCGTGTTTGTAGTATGCATATACAAAGTAAGTGTTTGGATAGGAGGGGTTCCGATGACTGAAAATAATGACGAATTTTAGGCAGATGGAAACAGAGAAGTGTACATTATCAGCACTTTCATGATTTTCATCGTGAGAGAGAAACAGGCAACATCCATGATAATGACGATACAACTTATACACGAGAGATAAAGTAATTTTCTCTATTTAACGATAATGTATACTTATTGAGTGGATGGTGTTGACAGCAATAATGAAAGGGAAAATGACATGGTGAAATCAAAGATCAAAAGGACTCGAACACTTTTTGCCACGTCGAGTCAACTTATGAATATTTATTAAAATAGTCGGTCCCTTTTTAACCCATTCGTTTTTGCTGAATGTTACAACTACACACGACATATTTATACAGTTACTTTCGTATCTTCTCCAATAAAAAAAACTTTTATACGCAATGTTCAACGCTCAAACCAACATTAACATAACACCACAAGTGCATCTCCGCAGTTGATATTTGCAAATATTTTTTTCTATTCATGTAGCAAATGTGTCATATGTACATTTCCCATGAAATTTCAAGCTCACTCCAAGTAAAATATTGCTTATTTTGCATCACAATCAAATACGTGTCTCATTTTCATCTACACGACATATGGTAAACTACATATCTGGAAAAGTATAGACTATTTATTTAAATTAATTTTGTCGCTGGTTGCAAAAATTGTATGTACTCTAAAGTATTAAAAACGGAGTGTACATACCTAGATACTTTTCTATCTCAGCAATTTTGAATGAGACATAAATACCACTGGTTCTTCACCTGCCTTTATCGCAAAATTTGCCAAAAAAGAGTACAAGAGTGTGTTAAATGAAGCTTAAACCATAATTTGAAAGAGCACAGTAAACAGCAGGAATTAGGCATTATGTACTTCATCGCAGCGGGAAATCCTACTGTTGACGTATTTTATGCTTATTACGTCTTTAACACAATCATTGCTACTCCTCATTCCCATTAGTGAAGTTTATTCCATTTCTATTAACGAATATTACACAAGATTGGCTTGTATGAGTACTTCTTCTTGTACACTTAATGTCAAAGGTGGTAGGCTATCAATCAACTTATGTACGTGTGTACAATTTAAAGTTATGATCAGACCAGCGAATAAATGAGCAGAATTGGTAATAATGAGCACCTGCTTGAGCTATTGCTGAATTTTAAATGAATCCTCTTTGAATATTTTATCATTTTATTACTAATAAATTCCAGTTCCACTAGATCTTCCGATGCATCCATTTTACTTGCAGATATACAGGCCGATATTTGAATCGTTCATTGTCCTTATTGTGCCCCTTTTAAACTTCAAGGTTTAATCTAAATGAGTCTGCTTATGAGGTGAGAATTTTCAATTAACTTTGTAAAGCAAAATACAAAGTCAGCAAGTTTTTTTTCTTTAATAAAAGCATTGATAGTTTTCACATCAAACACGTACCCAGTTAGATAGAAACGAGCAAGGTACTAGATGAATCAATATTTACTCACATTTGCTTGTATTTACTCCACAATCAAATAATATAGGTAGGGCTCGGCAGTTACTATAAACTTGAAACAGAAGACTGAAAATTAGGCAAACAAATAGGTAGTACAAACACTTTATGTATTTATTTTAATTATACAATTGGTATGTATTTAGCTTGTCAAACATAAATAGAGATGTCTTGAAGACAACTCTAGCCGTGCCAAATGCCACTGGTTTTCGTACTTCTAAGAAATTCTAATATAATAACAAGTTTGGTAATAATAGGCAATCCAATTCCACCTACATGGAGAAATTGATGGGGATAAAAAAAACTTTTATAGACAGGTAAGATATATTTTATGGCACCACTGGAAAGTTAACTTCTTAACTATTTCTCGTTTAATTTCTCTTTATTTTTAGAAAGGACTTGGTAAACAATCATTAACTCAATGGTGCTAACGATTTACTTGCTCGATCAGATAACATAAAGGTTAAACGTCTGAGCTACAATGCCGATAACTTGCATGCATTTTGACATGCATAATTACTTTGTTTTATTTCTACTTTCATGAACTGTACACGTTAAACGCAAAAGCAAAACATCACAATAAGAGAAATAACAATTTGTTTTCGTTAAAACAAATGATTTGATCAGTTTTAAAAGTCTTTATACATGAAATCAATTAAAATTTTCCAGACATGAATGTCCAACGTGTCAATAAACTTAATTGATTTCTCACACTGAATCACAGCTTTATTTTCTGAATTAATCAGGCAGCATACAAAAATAATACAACAAATTTTGTAAGTAAAACACGTTTTGTTTTTTTCCCAAACTAAATTTGTTACAAATACAGTGAAAACAGTACTTACACCACCGTCTTTTCTCTGTCAAATTGTTAGCAAAGCAAAGAACAAACACAGCAAATAAATATTTGCTACAAAATGTACTTTCATCTTGAAGCTCATTTAATTAAAATCCGTTTATTTATTAGAACGTTTGGCGTTGGCATTTCTTCTTTTTTCTCATCACTTCTCAAAATGAGCATGCTCTCTTGGAACATTAAGTACAAGTAGAGTGAATGAATACGTTGTTACGTATGTGAAAAGGCTCTTTTAAGGCTTCATTTATTATTCTCTCTTGCGCCAAAATAAACAAAAGACACGAAGCATTCTAACATTCTAATTCTAGTTATTTTACAAGTAATAAACTTAGAGATAAAACTTGAGATGAGAAAAATATTTACACAATGAATTTACATAAATAAGTGTTCAAGTACGCTACGGTACAGTTAGTAGTACAGTAGACATGTACAACACGCGCACAACTGTATCAACTGATAAACTACTAGTAAAAGTAGAAAAAGCCTAAAGACTAAACAATCCTTTTGCATTCTGAAATAAAGAAAAAAATATAGCAATATATTTTATTTTACAACTACTATTTTATCAGCCTCCTTTTTTCGCACTCTTCTTTTATTACATCCCATATGTTTTTTATATTATTAAAGTACACATGTGCCCATCCTTCTACTTTCATCTCACACATGCATAAAAAAATATAATAAGATAATATACACCAATAAACAACCTTTACATCCACTCTGCTTTTCTTTCCAATATCATGTAAAACACATCAAATATTCTACTTCTCTAGACTAAATGCATACATGTATATGAATACGTTCTATAGACTTTTATTTCATATGCGAATTGCTCGTACTATACATCACGCCATGGTGCCTTTTTGCAATAATCTTGCACACACGCAGGCAGAGCAAATGGCAGACAATGTCAAGTCAAAATAGTTTAGATACATACAAGAGCAAATCCTGAAAACATCAGCAGAAGAATAATAAAATACTAAAAAAGCAACTTGAGATTGAGGAGGGCTGTAAAAAATATTAGAGAAAAATAAGAGAAAAGGAAAGTATGCAAAAGAAACCATAGTCCTGTGCTCTCCTTTTTCTTACTTTTACGATATTCGTTGTTCTTGTTCGAAACAAAGTTTTTTTTCTACGCAGGGAAAAAACAGGAGAGAAGGAAAGTGTGTGGTAGAACTGGGAGTGGTGCGGTGGTGAGTAGAAGAAAAGTAAAGTCTTAAGAGGAAAAGGGATTCCTTTTCGTTGCTTATTTTCAGTTACGCAGATATTACGCGTTCAATAAAGCGGACGTGAATAAATTCTACTTTAGGTTTTTTTTCTTCCACTTTTTCTCACATTTCTCCATTATATATAGCATGACATCAAGTGTATCTATCTAATAGGTACAATAAGTTTTTGCAAAGCAACCACGTGTACCTTCTGCACAGTATTTACCAAGGCAAGAAAAGAAGCAGATACTTTTATTATGGAGTCTGCTTAGTGTAAGAAGTAAGTAAGTGAACCGTAAGGATAATATAATGTATGACATGGGTAAGTAAAACTGATAAGGAGAAGAATATGTTGGAAGAATGCAGATTTGCAAGTTGTCTTTGACGATATCCCCAGACCACGACCAGCTAGCCACAAAAGGAAGAGAGAGAAACAGAATCCCGTAAGGAAATGGAGTAAAAAGGACAAGAAAAGCAGAAGTTGGGCTTTCTTTTGTCTGTGTTGTGTATATTTTCCAGGGCATATTTGGGGTGGGTGTCTGTTAGGCATAATATTATACATGATGATACCCATAACATTTAACTTTCCATTTTACTGCTTCTCTTTTTCCACTGCTGCTTCCTTTTTCCTATCCAGCATGATATTCCCCAGAACTTGGGCATTACTCAATGTCTGTCCCATTTTGCAATGTACACAAAAACATGTGAGTTGTATGTGAAGGTAGGTAGGTACTTTGTATTGCTTCTGCTCTGAAGAAAAACGTGCTGTTACTACAACCTAGTTCAATCCAACGGCACAGCAGGAGAAGAGCAAAAGAGCTTACGAAAAATTGGCATCAAGACAGTTAATATTAAACCGTGAAGTACACACGATCACTTGCAAATCTCACAGCTTTCTCGAAAATGTTATTTAAAAGATGAGAAATGAATATGCCAAAATTACTTATCCTAGTTTATTGAAAATGTTCTTCATGACTATATACTATCTGTATACCTACGTAGACTGTTTCAAAAGTTTTTTCATGGTTTAAATTAGTCCATTTGATGGGTTTCATACCAAGCAATGATAAATTTTTAAAAATATGTGAGCCGCTATTCGTAGTCATCCAAAATTATATGATGATACTCAAAACTTGTAAAATGCCCTCCGTATTTTTCGATCTGAATATATCAAATGTAAAAGAGAATGACTAGTGTAAATTATAACTACTGCCATCGCTTAACTTAACATATATATTTAAATATAGATAGAAAACATCGTTTAAGATTAACTAATTAACTACCACAACAAAGTGGATACTGTTGTTGCTGAAAACGTATATAAAACTTTGCTGTAAATATCCATTAGAGCAATAACAGTGAGGAAAGTTCCCACTGTTTAAATTTTCTCCCATAATTCAGTGAAAAATGTTCTCTGATTTTATGCTGCTGTTCGAATAAAAATTGTGTAGCTTGTTTGATACCCACATGCAAATATTCATGGAGATGCGCAACTGTGCTCACTATGATTTACTTTACTAAAAATAATAGCCATTTTATAATTTTAGTTCATGACACCCTGGCAAACTCTCACACACTTGTGCGTATGTACACTGAAAGTTTTCTACTAGGTTCAGATAATATGGCGATGGCGCCAGTTTGGGGCTTGAAAGAGTTACACATTTTCAACCACGTAAACATATTAATTGCATCAACAGAAAACTTGTAATGTATTTATCTACGAGACTATGAAAAGAGTTGTAAATCCTGCTGTAATCCTCTTGTAAAGTTGAGTTCTTCTCCTATTTCCTCCTTCCTTCTCAACTTATCTTGTTTTCGTCGTGAGAATATCTATGTTGCTTTGTCTGAAGGTCTCCCACCAAAACAAATACCTAGTATAATTCATTCATTGGTTAGGTGGTCGTCTCTTTTCAGATTCATTCAAAAAGCAGTTTTCAAGCTGTTCTGTCCTGCTGTAGTACATAGTTGTTCCTGCCGGACTTGAATTTTGTAAGCGTCAGAAAATTATGCGGAATAAAGCCACAATAATATTTCAGACTTGAGCAGACAAGTATAAAGTGGTGTGGTTGCAGTAAATTTAGCAGAATTTAAAGCGTTTTTAGGTAAAATCTTTTCCAAATCTACATGCCTTGCCGGTGCGGTAGAATTTGCTCTGGAATGCTTGGTGGTTTGAGATACATTACTAGCTTGTAGCCTTGAATTATATAAATATTACGGATCGAGCTATGAACTTAACCATTTTGTTGAAAGTTTAATGTAATCTTTTAGAGAGTTAACTGAAAATTGTAATGTCTTGTCATCATGCATTCATTCACCCAAATGAAAAATACATGTGACTTTTTGTGTATGTATACATAAGCACGTACAAAATATACAGCTTTTAGATTGTGGAGAGCATATTGTGGCAAACTATTCCGCACTACTACTACTGCGACACTGCGCTACTATTTCTAAAATTAAGCAGAAAAAAATTGTGCGTGTGTGAGTTTCCCATTCTGCTCTGGTTAGAAAATAGTCCTACATTCTTGATGATGATAACAATCAATACAATTTCATTTATTTTCAAGTTTGCATTTGTTAGCAACTGCTGCTGTCTTTCTTCAGTTCTTTTAGTGAGGCGTGCTATATATTTTTATATACTATCAAAACTTGTAGGCCAGTTTATATATTATGTATTTCTGCTAATAGCTGGCTGGCCCACTACTTTAGACTACTTTTACAACTACCTACTTTCTCCATTTCCCCAGAATGCCAAATGAATACCGTAGAAAAATTTGAGATGGGAACAAATGTGTAGCAAAAGTTTCATTTCTTCTTTCTCTTTTCTGTTCAAACCACAAACAACGCTTAAATATTTTATTGCGTATGGTTCTTTTCTTTTAGTTCTAAACGCAATTTCATGATGATGCCATTTCCATTGTTGTCTGTTTCTCATTGTGGCACATGTCTATTTTTCAGTGCTACTGTATGATGGCGGCAGTTATATTTATCCATATTTTAAAAATTTTCTCCAACTTCCAAAATACGAGAAATGTAAAGACCAAAAAAAGGTTTCCTCTCACAAAACGTGTATAGCTACTTCTTGTTTTCATGCGAAAAGCTCTTGTGAAAAGCATTTAGTATGCAGCGTGCATATTACGAATATGTACTGAGAAAACACAGGAGTGCTGTTGCCGCCACGAAGGCTCCAGACTATTCAAGTCCAATGCCCTGTGTGTGTAGTATGTAATAGCTTTACCACAAAGCAGAGGGAAAGCGTTTAGCTTAGCCAGTCTGCTTACTTTCTTTCTTAAATATACCTTCCAGCATTACGGCAGCATAAAGTCTGTAAATGTATGTTTATTATATATTTTATATCAGAAAATTGGGTAAGAATGTTTGCGCATAATGAAATGTAGTTTCTTTGTATCCATACACCTAAATGCTTTCATTTTTGTTGTGTATGAACATTCTTTCTACTTTTTTCTTCAGCAACAATACGGTATAACCTCACAGAAAGACTAAGCCAAACAAGCAAATTTTATAAAATTGAAGTTCCTAGCATGCAGCTGTATGTTTCTGTTTTAGTAGAAAAGCGTAATAAACCTTCATAATAGGAGGAGTTGAAGAAAAAGAAGAGAAAGGCGAAAGACATATAACAAACGAAAGAAAGAAAGTACGAAAAATACCAAAAAAATATTAGCTTGGTAATTTGCTATGCATACCAAAAAAATGAAAAACATTCTGTCTGTCCGCGCACACAAGTCAACGCTGAAATCCGTATAAACTGCTACTGCTACTACATACTACTTTTTGTTGTGAGTGAATTTACCAGCATAAACACACTCTATACATTTTTTCTATCGATAGATCTTTGTATATTTATAAAATTCTGTATGTGTAATGTAGGTAAGTGGTTTGTTTGAGAGGACTAATATGTTTTGCAAGAATAGCTAGCGTTAGCATATTTTTACAATTTTCTTTTAAACTACATGAAAACGTCAATATAAGAATAAAAGGTTTGCGTACATGCATATCAAGTTGCGTTGTTGATACATAAATTATATACACATTGAGTATTTTTATAAGACAATTTTTGGAATAATCTATAAAAAGGCATAGAAAAAGCAGTTTCCTCTTTTAACTCTGAAAACAATATTTTCATGCATATGAACAGCCACCAGCAAGTTTTAATCCCGGTGCAGCACTAAATAGCCCAGTGTTTCCTTGCCGTATATAATAAAGAATTGTGGCTCCTTTTAAACCTGATACCGGAGAAAGTAAGTGTTTTTTTCCACTCTGTTATGTTCTTTTGAGGCAAGTAAAATTGTAAGTGTGTGTATATTATATGAAAATGAAGTACAAAACTGGGTATATTTATTCTTCCCACGTGTTTTAAGTATATGGCTGCAAAGAACGTAGTGGAGAGCTGAAACGGTAGCACGGTTAGAAATTTCACAAAGGTATTTTTAAATTCTTGCAACTCAACACTACAGTTGAGCGGCTAGATACTGCGTAGGTAGTTATCCGGCAAGGAAAAGTACTTTCTTTTCCATTTTCCTATGATAACTAGACCATGCACTACAGCACCACCAGCAGAAGCAGTTTAAGCCAAAATCCAATGGATATAAAGTCGAAAGGAAAAAGACTTTTTTGTTTTCTGTATTCCTTCCTAATTTTACTTGAGAGAGTGTGGAGCAGAAAAAGAAAAGGCATGTATAAGAAGCTTATAGCTCAGCTTATTTTGAGCTTGGATGGAGTATATCTACTACTTACAAAGAATGTAATAATAAGTAAACATTCCCTCCACTACACACACCAGAAAAGGGCTTTGTTTTCCAGCCTACATGTTAAACTGTCAAGTCAGCATAGAAGAAACTTGTTAATATGGGCTAATTAAAAATTTGCATGAGCATCTTGACTTTTGCTCTTATATTTCAAGTAATTCTAAGTATCAGCCCGTTTAAGTTACGAGACTAACTAAAAAGTAAAAGGGGAACTTTGTGCGTGCATGCATTTATACGTGTTTTATTATGCTTTTAATGGAAGAAATAATGCATGCATGGACTATGGCAAGTAAGAAAGATTAAGCCTTACATTACATGTAAGCACACTTCTATTGCTTCTTCAGTTTTCTAATTTATTGTTACTCCGATTATGCAGTCAACGATTTGGCTGGGTTTTCTACAAAAAAAACTAGGTACTTATTTATTCCTACTCATACATCATAATACTGAATTTATCCATGTGTACTTGATGAAAGTACACAAGTTGACTTGGAAAAAAATAAGAAAACATGAGTCTAGCGTGCAAAAATCGGGGCAAAAATTAATACTTGTAAAGTGAAATTGAAAACAGAAGAGGTGGAAAACAGCTGCTGGGAAATAATTTACGAGTTGACTTGAATGGTTAAGATAGAGAAATGTACTAGTAAGGATAGGCAAAACTATTTTATTGTATTCAATTTTACTACGTTTCGTAATGCAGAAAAAACATGGCTTGAAAAACACTTTTCCTAAAAGGCATACTTGCTTGCTCACTCAGTCATTGTATTCTGTCAATGTGAAATTATGCATGCTCCAGATATTGTCTCTATCGTCCTGTTTTTCTGTTGCCCCGTACTGTGCTGCTGCCATACTGCTTTGCTACAAAATTTGTAAGATTTCATAAGAGAGAAAACTGTTATTTTATTTTGTATCGCTATTTTTTGTCATTACATGCATACCATAAAAGGCTCAAGGCTATTTGCAACGAAAAAGCCTATTCAATACAATAAACATTGGCTCCTTGCGTCCTGTGTCGTCTGGTTTCGGCTTGGTTGGAGTTCTTCTACCATGCTATTATACACTTCCGTGTATAATAATGAAAGTGTTTGTCAATTGCCAAATTACTTCTACTCCACTTATTATAATAAAGAAATTGGTTTCAGGGGAGAAGGAGGAATGATAAACAAAAGGTTCCCTTTTTCATGCTACATATTTTTTAAATCTCTGTTTTGGAAATGAGTGACTGGCTATAAAAAATGCTTCATTTTTTTGCACTACTTAAATCACATTAGCAAGCTGAGTTTCACTTGCAAAATGGACTGCAGGAAGTTTTTAAAGTGCAATTTCATTTTAATAATTTCAGCCAATCTTGCAGTTCGATAGGTCATGTAGAATGAAAAGGGTGATGGTAGTGGTATGAGCATGCATGGTGGGTGGGAATCCCATAAAAAGTTTCCTTTCTAGAAAAGTGTACGTGAAAACTTCCTCTTTTGCATAATTTATATAATAGTCACACAGTCACACACACGGAGCGTAGCTAAAATAGAGAAGGATATAAGGATTGAGGGAAGAGAAGGTCAAATTTACAGCATAAAGTGTTGAAACACGGCTTAGAAATAGATTTTTCTTCTTGATATGGCAAAATTATAATCCAATCACGTGTGTACTCAAAGTATAAAAGATATTAAGTATAAGGTTAGGTACTATATTCGTTGCCGTTAATACAACAGGCACATGGGTTTCTCTCGATTGCCCTGCTCTCTTTAAATTTTCCTTTTTTATTGACTACATCAGCTGCATTCATAATTATCCAATGCACTATAAAACACGGAAATTTTGCCAGTCACTCCCAGAATCCAAGCAAATGACCCACTTTGTTTCCTGGCATATTTATTACTGCCATGCGAGAAAGGTAAGTAGGGTTAAAAATTCATATGCACATATCATTTCATGCCTTATTCAAGGTTTTCGAGATACACATCTGCAGTGCATACCTCTGAAACTTAGGTATTATCGCAATATAAACATGTAAAATTCATCATTTTACATTTTGCACGAATTTTATCAAAGCGGAAATGTGTCAACCAACACGTTTACCATTTTATGACTTTAGCATTCTAATGCCCCATATTTGATATGCACTCTGCAGTACGCAGAGATGTAGGGATCGTTGTAACTTTTCGCTATTCCAATATCAGGATGCTTATTACATTGAATAATTCATTTACGTATGCGCAAAAATACATATTTTATATATCGTTTAATCCTACGTTTACTACCATGAAACGCATTTGATTTGCGTACGGCACCGCTCAAAGCAGTAATAAAGCTAATAAACCAGGTAAAATACATTTATGGATTTGATAGGATTAAATCGATCTGTACAGCCATTCAATCAAGAGCTAGTTGGTTGTTCCATACGTCATTACCGTACGACAAACAAAATACATGTTGTCTTTGAAGAAATGAATAGTAAGTATATTGTTCAGAAACTTTTGGTGAATAGCTAGAATGAAACGTCTTGATTCATCTTGCATCTAGTGATTTTCTACAATGCCTTATATTCCCATCGTCGCTACTACTACTATTACAAGAATGTGTGCTGAGTACGTTGAGATTTTTTTTCTATTTTCATTCACATATGACTCGTTTCTGATTTCAAATAGGGGTGTACATGTAGTAGATGTTCTCTTTACTACAAAAGAAAATATATTGGAAAATCAATGCAATTTGATGATGTTAGCAGCCACCGAAGCAAGCAAAGAACAAAGTGTACTGAAATAATGGGAAACGGGAGAACAAAGACAAAAAGTTGCACTGCACGATCAAAATGCTTCTCCAGTTAGAGTTATTCTATTAATGTGCTCCACAAGCAAGCATAAGTGTTGCATAACTAAACATGTACAATAATGGATGGGTAACATAGTATATGTACACATAAATGAACAAGTGTACACATTTTTTCCCCTTTTTTAGTAGCGACGCAAGCTTTTTTCCCTTTTTTGCCATTACAAGGGAAACGAGCCAATGAAGCGATATCATTTTTATTGCTCTTTGCTGCCACTGCTGTTGTTACACTATTCGCTCCTTCTGTCAACCATTATTTTCAGGAGTACAAAACGAATTACAATATATGACTAGCATGCATTAAATGCAGTGTGTTCTGTATTGATGGTAACAATCTGACTCTCACTACTTACCACAGTCTTGTCCCGAGTCTGGTTTTGGTTGCTTACTCTTCTTCTTCTTCTTCTCGATAATGCTGCTGGTAGAGAACAAAAAAAGTTTTTTTTTTACCAGTTACCAATGCAATGATCTGCTTCTATTCCATCTCTCTAGTGTGTAAAGCCGCTATATATACTTGCTTAGCTCGATCTTTTATCCCTTTCTAACTTTCTTCCTCTTCCCTTCTCCAGGAAAGATTTATTGGTTTTCTTATATAGCTTTATTTTTCTCATTCTAGATTGAATCAGGCGTAAAAGGATTATGGAGAAGATGGATTTGCTGACCAACCCTAGAACAACACTTACTTTTATATGTACATCACAAGGAGACAAAACCATTTTCCAACTGGTGTGCAATGCAGCATCAGTGACAATGATGGTGTGGCGTTGGTGATGATGACATGCTAGTCACTGAAAAAGAAGTAAACTGTGAAAGGGGCCCACGTAGCTAAAGCAGAAGCGACATTTTCTACCAATGACTTGCACCACCACCATCGCCACAGACATTGATGATGTTAATGTAGCTCTCTGTCTTTGTCCCGGATAAAAGAAAGAGAAAAAGAAGAAAACTTCTTGTCAGCTGGGTCATTATTGCCATTCAACCGTTGTCGTTGATATTTTCCTCGTCGTTTTTAGACAGGAAATGTACCTATAACTCAGTGTGCTTATATGAATTAACTAAAAGTTTTACTAAAACAAGTAAGCAAAAATCATCAATATCGGCATCACCAATCATAGGCATCTCTTCATATTTTTCTCAACTTTATTTATCACTAGTATCAAAATCAGTATCCGTTTTTTCTCTTAGTATTCTTCATCCTCTCGCTACATTATTAGCTGTTTATACATCCATTCAAGGATGTTGATGATGTAACAACTTTCAGAAGCGTTTTTTTCCCAAATGGATTCAAGTAAGACTGAGAAGGCTAACATCTAATACGGAAAAAGTCAAATAGTAATAGCCATAACAGAGAAAAGAATCTTTTGGACACAACTTTTGGTACACAAGAAGACGGAGATCTACAGTTAACTGCCATCAAAATGTCTCTGTAACAGCCCTTGTCATCATCATTATCGCTATCATCACATCATATCACATTAACTGTTTTTCTCCTTCCCTACACACATACCTTTTCGTCACATCAGAGCTACTTTTCTCATCTGCTTTCAGTGTTTCTAGCTGATATGGAAAAGTAGTAGAAAGACCCTTTTCCATTTGCCTCTTTACCATCCTTATCAACCTCATCTCACCGAAACAACAAGGAGAAGGAGATAAACTTAGCAGTTCCTTTTTGACTGTCGTATATTTTTCTAAACTAAACTAAAATGTATACGGACACAAGTACCGCTATTCAATCTTGTAATGGACCCAACAATGACTTTATGCCCATTTCAGAGGACATTTATGTAAGCTAGTAATAATCACACTACCCGCCCAATTCGTGTCATCAGCCCATCACCAGAAAGTGAACAGTAGACGTACACACTTTTTCTACCTCTCGTGAATTAGCAGGAAATACTACTGCCCAAATATTGTATACCCATCTCCCACGTTGTATGTATATAACAAACAGTTGCAGTGTTGTGTAGAAACTCATACAGTTAACTTTGCACATTAATGTAAGTGTTTTCGCTGAACAGGAAACATAAATGCACAAAAATAAGCAATAGCAAGCCACTTTATACAGCCGCACACAAACAAACAAACATTAAACCGTATGTATAAACATATAATATATCGAACCTGCCGTCGGTGTTCTTGTGTCTGCTGTCACAAGCATTTTGTCACAAAGTAAACTTTTCCATTTACAAACATTTAGAACGAACGAACAACAGTGAAAAAAAATATATTGCTACTAGTACAATTCTTGTTTTTCGACAAGCTAAAACTATCACATGTGCCGAGAGAAAAAAAAGTAGCAAGAATCACGTCATTATTACGGTCATCATCATCACCAGCGCCATTATCGTCATCATTAAATTTGAGAATATCGGGAATACGAAAAAATAAGACGGAAAGTCAGGAACGAAGAAAGTAAGTAGATTAATAGACATAACGAAAAGTACTCTAATGACGTGTGTAAGTAAAATCACAAAAAGAAGAGGGAAATCACTGATTGTATTTTTGTGGTAAAAGAAGAAAATAAAAGAAACGTAATACTGTGTGTCTGCCTGCCTGCCTTTCTATAAGAGTTGGTAGGTTGGCTGGGACCAAAAAAGACAACGTGCTGCTGCTGGGGGAAAAGTGAGGCGTGTTGAAAGAAGAAACGGCACATTTCAGCGCCTGCCGCTGAGCAGCATTCTATATACTATTACTACTTTACTCCTTTTTACTAGTCGTGTACTGATGATCTTTTATCCTTTTTCTGCATTTTCCTCTTTCTTCAACATTATTTCTCCAGCAAGATGGAAACAAGTTGAGCAACTAAAGCTATCTATAATCAGCAATGTCACTTTCCTTCCATCGTCTCATTAACTTTAGTAGAAATAAAGACGAGAACGAGGAAGAAGAAGTGGTGCAAGTAATACAAGTGGCAGGAAGATTGCAAGTTGTGTCAGATGAAGGAGGATTATTGTTACCGCCTGTAAATGTGACTGTTATAGAAGAAAAAGAAAAGGAGATGAGCAGAGCGACAAGGACGGCAACGACGACATGCCGGATGAGCTGCTCATTAAGCAGAATCAAAGGAATCAATTAGATCAGTGACTTGCTACTACTGTATATACATATGCGTACATGCTTAGATACAACATTTTATTATAGTCGTTTCACTACATTTACGTTTTTCTCAAGTTGCTCTTTTGTAGTGACGACGAAAACAACACGACGAATAAATGATTGCTCCACCACCACTGTACAGTTATATCTCGACAAGACTATTCAAAAAGAGGAATAAAAATAAGTGGCTAAGAATCTAATAAAATTCCAGTTTTGGTGTATATCCATCCACATTATCATTTATTATTATGGGATGAAAACAAAAAGTAGGTAGTTCAATTCCAAGAGTACATCCTAAATTAAGTGGAATCCCAACTCGAGAAACATTTTTCAACGTTAAAATACTTTGTGTATTAACTGAAGCTATTCAGCGGAAATATATGTAGCTGTGGAACTATTATGTAAAATGGTTACGGGTGACATTATTAGTGTCAATATATTAACTTGATACTTTTATGGTAGCTTTGCAGTGAGAATGGGACTACAGAGGTTAGTAGGTATAATTCCCAGTGTATTAGCATTTTAGTATCCATTTCATTCACCACAACTCAACAATCCTATATATACTCTTTTGTTTTTCTCCTTCCACACCATCCACACCGCCAAGAGCAATATAATAAAAGTGCCAGCGAGAGAATAGAATGGCGAGAAGCCAAGCCAGATTTAAAATACTCGGCAGAAGCACAATCAACAGAAACAAGAAAAGTAACAGCAGCAGTTGTAGTAGTGGCAAAGAGGCAGAGATCCCGATTCAAGTGAATCATCGCCAGCAAAAAAAAAGCGGAAATCTACCCAACAAAATCAGAACAATTATCATCATCGAACCTGCTGCTGCTGGCTTGTTACAAAAGAAGCAACGTTATGTTCATTCAGTTCCTCTCAATTAAAACATAATTAATCTTAAATTGAGACGGTAAAGAAAAAAGAAGAGGAAAGAGAGGTCGAAGAGAAGAGAGAAAAGAAAAGGGAAATGCTTCGTCTGCCTCGTCGTCACCACCACCACCATCATCATCGTGGTGGTCGTCTTCTGTTGTAAGACTCTTTCACCTTCTCAAACCTTGGTGCTCGAGATATACATGGAATGAAAGTCAAAGATGTTGATGTTGCTATTGATGCTAAATGAGGGAGACGAGTGGTGCGATGGTGGAGTGGCACTAGCAGCACTGTGGGTCTAAACTTTGTCAAGCAAAAATGAACAAAAAAACTTTTTCTTTTCTTCTTCCTTTCCCAGTGTTGCTGCGGGTGTTCTCCTTTCACTTTCTAAACTGTAGTATGTAGGATAAGGAGCAGCAGACATGAGAAAGGAGAGTTGTAAGAAAAGTGATACGATTTAAAATAGAATACAATAAGACGTGCATGTATACAGCGAGACACAATATAAAGTTTTCAGACGAAACGATGGGACAATACAGTCGGACAAGAATTCGTAAAAGAGTAAGTAATGCTAAAATGAATGAAAGTAGCAGCAGCAGTAGAAGAGGGAAAAGTACTAGAAGTCACCGTAAAGATTTCTGTGCAGACGTAATATTCGACTGTAATAATGGCAGCAGTGTTGCTGCTGCTACTACTACTACTACTACCACCACAAAAACAAGGGGTAACCACTTACTTGATACTGGTACGAGAAATACAACTGCTTCAATTGCTGATGAAGCAGTAGCTGCGGAATCAGTGGTAGAGGGAGATATGGCATGGACACGTAGCAAGAAAAGTACTATTATTCCCCAAAGGAAAGGTCAAAGACCAGTCCAACTTTGCGTTGGGAACTGTCCAAATGGCCCTACTCCTCCTTCTCTTTCTTCTTATTCCTCCTCAGAAACAACAGCGACAGCATCCTCGTCGTCGTTGTCTATACCAATGAATTTGACTATGGTTCCTATCACCACTACTGCTATTCCAAAGGAAGAAAAGAGGAGGAGAAGGAGAAGAGGACAAGGAGATGACGGGAGTAACTATTGTGATGGTGTTGGTAGTGACTTTAGTAGAAGTAGCAAAATTGGTGTTGGTTCGCCTTCCTCGTATTCTTCACCGCCGTTGTCATCGTCATCATCAGCAACCTCACATTACACCCATTCTTCTTCTCCAGCAGCATGGCACTGCTACTCGAGACTGTTAGCCTTCCGCAGTAACAACTTTTATCATCATCGCCACTCATTAAGATGGGATTTTTTTGGCCATGCAAGTGTCTCATTTACCCTTTTATGTGGTTCCATATTGATCCTCCTTGCCAGCCGAAATGATCTTCTTGGCCAGTGTGTCAAAGGGGACGAAATCTCTGAGGCGGATAAGCCAAGTAAGTATAAATACACCTCTTTGTACTGAAAAGTCTTTTTTTTTCTTCTTTTCTTTCTTTTTGCTCTCTCGTGCAAGCTGTATAATTTAGAGTGCCATAGAGTTTTCCATTTTCGCTATTGTATTTCATTTTGCCCATTTTATCACAACTTTATGAGAGTCAGAGAGAGAGAGAGAGAGAGAGAGGGAGAGAAAATGGAAAGAAATAATGTTATTATTATGCTCTCTTATCCTCTCTGACTCTTCTTTTCTTGCTTCTCTTATTACTCGCCACTTTGCTTAGCTTTCGTAGCTTTTCATTTCTTCAGCTCATTGCCAAGATATCAGCATAAACGAGTGTTTTATAAGTAGTCGACATATGTATACAATGTATGCAGGTTATTAAACATATAGGTATTGCACAGAATGCATGTACGGCAAGAAAGTCAAAAGTATAAAGCTTTTGTCTTTTCAACAAAGAATCGTCATTTTTTTTTGCTGCGGTGTAGCCTCGTTTCTTTCAATCCTCATTGCCGCGTAGTAATGTGGTGTGGCGTATTTCTTTTATAGCGTTATTTCGTACCACTATATGTCGTACTTTTTGGTTTTTATCGCCCTCACAATTCACATGCATAAATCCCTTTTGTCTCTGTGTGACTGCCTCTTTTCTCACTTGACACTGTACATTGTCGTCGGTCGAGCATAAAAAATCCTATTTTATCTTGTGATATTTCTTTTTCACGCATCCGTAATTTCAAACACGTACATATACTCATACAAGAAAAGATTGTATTTAACATGCCCATAACAGTATTACATAAATGATTCTTATAGTCGATTCTCATCTATCCACAAAATAATAAATTAGCAAGTGCTGAATGTGTTGCTGTGCCGCTGTTGTCTCTACTGTCTGTTCTTTCATGTGACGTAATGCATATACGTATACCAATGTATGTGTATAACATTGTAATGGATATCAGTGTGGTATTATTTTCAACACAAAAAACAACACAATGCAATCTCATAATCTCGTGTTCTGCTTACCTCAACAAAAATCTTGTGTTACATATTATTTTTCACTCCTCACATGGTAAAAAGGTGCAAAAAATACGGTGTTCAGCAATGCTCTTATATGGCAGCTTTTTGCCGCCTTCCTAATAGCATTTCAGAGCGATTTAAGGTTATGAAATTGCTTCTTGATCACACGTTAAAATATATTGTTTTTTTGCCGTATGCACACTTATAGTTATTATCTATGGGAGTATCTGAAAGAAGCAATATTTGACATGGAAAGCATATTATTGTCCATCAGAGTCAAACTGAACAAACAAAGAAAATTTATTGAGCGATTGTCATTTAGTTATGAAGAAGATTCTTACAAAAGTACCCAAGCTAAAATAAAAGTTTGCAAGGCTAATGCTACTAAAGAATGTTATGTTATGCATACGCATTTTGTGTACAACAGTTGCCGTTTTTCATGAACTACGCCATGGAATGTGGTACAATGATATTAGCATATAAAATACATAATAGCTTATAGTGTTGTACGCACATATAGACAGACACCTTGTCAAAAAAAACTATATAATATTTACAAAGGGTATATGGGTTACAGTAGTCCATTTAAATTTTTCATAAGCTCACATGCATTACCTTGTTACTCTCTTTTATATTCTCACAGAAAACAGCAAACGGGTCGTAGTTCTTTTAGAGTACGGGTGCCATGTGCATTATTACATTTTTCACCTAGTTCTTCTATTGGGTAGTGTGTAGAGCAGTTGTTCGGTCTCTCAGCTATGCTAAATATTTGTTACTGCTGTTATCTCCGTAACAAGAATTCCAACAAGCTCGAAAAAGGTGAGCAAGAGCAGAGATGAGAAAGGTAAAAGAGATAGTGGCGGATCTTGGCAAAGTATCTCTCACAGGTCTGGCTATTTTACTTAAAAACGACGTGAGAAGGTAAAGCAAAAGCACCGTACACGGCAGGTAGACAGGTATGCAAACATGCAAGCATTTTTTATTCACTCACTCACTCAACTCACATCACAACGCTACTCTCTCACTCACTTTTCAGCTGCTTCTGCATTTGGTACATTGGTGACGGCAGAAAAATAGGCTGGCAGGTAAGAATTGTAATGGTGGAGAAGAGAATATTCTTTTTTCACATATCTCTCTATTTTTTGGTGATAATAGTAGTGGCATTACTAACACACTGACTGCTACTACTACTTCCACCACCACTGTGTAGTATAAAAATTTAGCATACAGTGAGACTGGTGAAGCGAGGAAAAAGCATTAAAAACTCTTCATGAGATATAATCTTTCTCTATCTCCTTTTCCTCTTCTCTGAGCACAATGGAGAGAGAAAAAAGTTTCTTCCGACTTAATGGTGATATGATGCCATTTTTCTACGCAGTAGAAGTCTCAAGTCCAAGACGTTTTCTGTTGCATTTTAGGTATCATTCATGGATGCTCGTTCTACATCTGATACGATAGTGTAAAAAAAGTATGCAAGGTGCTCAATTTAACTATCAATGCTTCTCTGCTGCTCCTCTCAACAAAAAATAAATGAAATTACCACATCAGGATGAAATAGTAGCTGCTGCTCCATCGCTAATGCTAACTGCTGCTACTACTGCGGCAGAAAATAGCTCTTTATACATGAAACTCGCCCAGCATGAACCACTTCTACTTCCAAGGTAGTTTAGTAGTGGAAGCGAGAAATGAAATAAAAAATGTTATGAGAAAAAAGGAAAGGTGAAAAGTAGGACAAAATAAAACTTGCATTTTATCAGGTTTCTTCTACTACCTACTTACCACGCTTTTAGCAGACATGTATGTCGTGCAAAAAATGAGACAACTTTCGCAGAATCTGGTGACATGCTGCTATGCACTCTGCATTGATAATAACAATAATAACAATGTTTCAACGCAAAGCAAATGGAAGAAAATAATGCTGGGACTTTTTCGTGTATTTTTTTCTTTCTCTCTCTCTCTCTCTCTCTCTACAAGCTAGCAAGGTATTTATACTTTCTCTGGCAAAAACTACAAAAAAACTTTCTTTAATGTGCCATTACAAACGAATATGTATACCAATACGCTACTTAAGGTAAACACACATGACAGCTATGATTATACAAGGCGCGGTAAGTTTCACGGTGTGTGGATAGACAATACAGTAGCGTTTGTTTGTTAATGGAAAGGTAGGTGTAATGGGATGTTTCTATGTTTCTCTCTCTCTCTCTGTCTTCCTTTCTCCTTTGCACTCTACATTTCAGTTGCAAAACATATAATTTACTCAAAAAAAATAGCAGCACATCAAGGCACGAAAAAACGGCCTTTTCAGGCTTCTTGAAATTTAGCCCTTTTATGCTTGTGTCGTGTTGCTACTGTTAAAGCTTTCAAAAGAAAAAAACGAGTACATTGCATTTTCGTCCACAAATGGAAATGATGAAGACGTAGACGGCAAAAAGTAGGATAATGTGTGTAGTGTGTACCAGGTACATTTTACAGCAGCACGTATATTGGGAGCATTTTGTTGTACATCGTTTTTGTGCTGGTGCTTACTTCTTTTCTTTCTCTCTTTGAATTTACAATATTACTCTGTCAGTATCATGCACACATACATACATATATGCTTGCAGATACGCCATTTTATTATTATTGCTTGTTCGGATATATCCCAACCTTCTCATCTGTTAAGATGTTATGTAATGGATGTGCAAACAAAGCAGCTCCTTTTTTAACAAAAAAAGTTGGTAAGTTTTTGCCAGAGAAAATGGATAGCGTTAGCCTTCTTCTCTCTTCGACTTTGACTCCATTCTCAATTTACCCGAGTCTCTTAGATTTTGGATGTACAAGTGTAGTACTGTGTTTTACTGAGATGCCTTATTTACAGCATAGTAGAACTAGAACTTCTATTCGGAGCCATCACGTACGTGCAACATAAATATATATTTAAAAAGGAGAAGGGAAAATAAACGAGAGTAAATGTTAACATTGTAGAAAGTGTACACATGTCTGACAACAAACAAGAAGCGTACAACAGCAGCACACATAACACACAACTACAAAAAGTCAGTCTAGTAAAAAGTCGTAGAAACGAGAAGAATGAAATGGAGAAAATACGAGAGTAAAGCAACAAAATGCAACTTTAACCACTTTCGGTTTCCCTACCTGTCTCTCTTTCTTCGTTGACAAGATAATTTACGCCTTTAATAGAGCAATATACGGAATCTCACTTATACGGAAAAAGTAGTTTTTTTACTTCTTTTCTCCATTCTTTTCCTTACTTCTATCTGTCTCTCTTGCCTTTACACACACACAGTTCTATTTATTTTGTATGAAGAAAATGCAAAAAGTATTTTTAGTGGCAGCGTCGGTGTAGCGTATCTTTCAGAATTAAGATGTAACGTACACATAAACAGCAAAAAAGGAAAATTGGTTTGGAGAAAGTATAAAAGTGGGCTGGTGTGTAATGTGGAATGTGAGTGAAGGTGGACGATATGATGTGGTTTTAGAGGTTGTACGCTACAATTATGTTTCCTATAAATAGTATATTATGAATAGGGAATGCCAAAGATATATAAACACAAAAAGCAAGAAAAGATCCATTTTATATACTTTTTCTGAAATAATACTAACCATTCTTCGTCTTTGCTCTTTCTTAAATAAGTTGGCAAGAAATTCCATAAGAAGAGGAATAGTAGAGAGAAGGTTAAACCAAAAAAGTCAAGTCAGTTAAGTCCAATAACTCCCCAACATGAGTCGCTGAAAGAACATGTGAAACTAAAAACAAGTTCAATGGTAGTTTAGTACACGAGTAGCAGTAGTAGTATTTATATTGTATTCTCAGTAGTTACGTATGTTGATGCTATTTTTCGTGTTTGCAGCACGTACTAAACAATACAACAGTCTGTAGCTCACTCAGTTATTGTTTGTCTTTTTGCTTGTATGAGAGAAAATGTGAAACGTACAAAGCAACGCTGACTTGACTTTTTCCTTCTTTTTACTGGAATTCGTGCAATATTTGTTGGTTGACTTGGATGTGCTTGCGCATAAGGGACTAAAGGAAAATATGTACTTCTAAATATTATACATGGATCTAGAGGGCTTTGTTCAGTTTGTTAGTGAGGAAAAATATGAAATTTTTAACAATAATATTCAACCTCATTCCGTGGGTAATATTGCAGTTATTGCCATTGCAATGATGGTACATACGTACATACAAGTTTTGTTTGCACCACTACCAGTTTATGTTTTGTTATCGTTATTGTGCATGTCCCATGTATTATTTGCCCAAAGCAAACTTACTCAACTAGCTACTTTCATGTACTTTTTTTCGCTGATGCACTACTTTTATCTTGAGCTGAATCATCATCATCATCATCACTCTTTTCTGGCCTGTATGAAGTTATGAAAAGCTGGGCTGGATGTAGTGAATACTAGCTGTCTCCCGAAAAACAAAAAAAAACCAACCACAATCAACGACGAACGGGCACTTTAAAAAGTTTGCACGGGTAAAAGAAAAGGACGAAAAAAGAAGTTAGTTGCTGTTTTGCTTTTTGCTGCTGTTCGTTTTCAGAAGGACACATGGGTCTGATAGCTAGTTAACTTTTCCGCAAAAAAAAGTTATTTTTCACTTCCCACGTATTTGCACTGTTTCTTCTTCTTTCCAATCTTTTTTACGAAAAGGAAAAAAAAACTTTTCTATGGTGGTTTGACGTGGTTTTGCTCTGAGGTTTTTTCTATACTGTAGAGAAAATACGGGTATAATGAAAAGATAATATAATTTTCCGCTCCTACAAAATGTGTGAAAGACAGTGTTGTATAAGAAGTATTCAAATAGTAAAGATTAAAAATATTACGACCACGAAACGAAATGTGGCATGTACTGTAATATAGGTGAGCTTGTATTTGCATTAGATGACTATTCATGAAGCTGTGTTCACGACGATGAGATGACATGATCCAAGGATGCAAATGGACCGTGGAATGAATCATGAGCAAGAAAAGGGGAAAAAGTTTGAAAGACATTTTTTTGCTGTTTGAGGCGACGAAAAGCTTTTGCTACACCTATGGGCAAATGTATAATATGCGTACATGTAAAATCCTATGGCTTTCTATTTTGTATATAAAACTCATCAAAGCAGTAGTTGTCAGATTATTAGAATAGTCATTCGCGCCTGATTCATTAAGATGTTCATAGAGCATTTACGTGACATTACTTGTGTATCACTTACGCTGCTAAAGTTGTAATTATTTAGGAATTTAAAGTTTTGAGACTTTCCGACTACATTGCCTGCGAGAAGATTAGGTCGTCGTCGTCAGTATGCCATCATCATCACTTGTCATGTTCTCGTGATGTGGTACAATATATGACTCATTATTACGCAGCAGAGAGAGAGACTCTGCTCTTTATTAGAGTACCTCCTTCGTATTTTTTATTTTCCTAGTGAATCAGCAAGAATTTTAGTGTTTTGAGATATGCTGAGAATATCAAGTAGTTGTTAAGATGATGTGGTGATGTTAGCAAAATTGAGTTGCAAACTGGGAACATGCAGCATAGATTTGTAAAATTAGATGGTTATACGTACAAAAAGGTATTTTGCCTGAGATCATGATGATTACGTTGAAACGGTTTATAGCCCTGTAAATTGTGGCAAATAAGGATGAGCCTGTCAATTAACTTCACATCACCGGATAGAGCTGCACCTGCACTTTGCAACGAGTTTGTCGCTCATGTTATGTTTTTTAACAATCCAATAAAAAATCGGATATGAAATTAATTGAAGGTGTGTGTGAATTCAAAACTTGTGTGTTGAATACTGAAAGTAATGAAACTTTTTATTGCACTAGTAAGCTAAACTAAGCGACATTAGGAGCAGACAATGGTTACTCAAAGAGTATAAAGTGAAACTCACAGAAAAAAATTTCATTGAAATGTGTGCTTCTCTTGTAATTTTTTAAGTAAACAAATTGCAGCAAGCAACATCATGAAGCACTGTTGTGGTGTTGCTTTCAACGTAAAGATAGCAGCAGATAGTGTGAGTTGTTCTGTATCACTCTAAAAAAACTGAGTAGATAAACAACCTAAGGAACAAAATTACCACAAAAAACCATTATGAATTGCATTCGCCATAAAGACGGACAACAGACAAGAAAGGATTTTTAATCTATCTTTGGTTGTCGACTTTTTGATTATGATCTGAGTTCGCAGCAGGGTTCTAACCAGATTGCAAAACTCTACTACAGAGAACAGACGTCGGACGCATGTGGAGGTAGGGCCATACTAGGGTCATCCTATTCTGCAGTGCTTTGAACTCTCGATGAGATGACAAAAAGTGAATTATTTTTGTTTTCATTACTCTCCTATTAAATTTTTCATCAATATATAATGGCGGCAGTGGCTCAAGTACCTACATACACCAAATTTGTTGCAGGGTGCTGAAAACCTCTCTGCCATCATCAGTGAGATCTAATCAGTGAAGTGAATGTAATACTATTCCACATCGTCATCCATGTCCTGTCTTACAATAGAAAATCAAAAATGTGAATAGCACATTCTTTTATCATGACAGATTCTACTCGTAATCACATCAGTACATACATGAATGATAAAAATGAAGAAATGCATTAAAATCCAATCAAGAAAAGAAAATTATATATAAAATGCTCACTGCGAGGCGAGGTTTAAATCCTTTCCTATGAATAAACCCAGCAAACCTTACATATTACAAGGGATTTGCAAGAAAAGTAACAAATATTTTACTTTTCTCGTTAGGTAGAATTGGAAATGAAGTTGAAAAGAAAAATTTCATTGCATTATTGAATTCAACGGTCTCCACAATAAAATATTTCGTGGCATTTGTCTTGTTAAACGACCTTGAAGTGAACATGCATGTACGTATATATTTCTTATATATTCCAATCCAACCCAAGTTATTTGATGTTGCTGTGCTGATACTGAATATACTGATGGTGCTTTTTACCCCTACGCTACCAGACCAAATGCGCATCTATCTATGTAATCTATCTGCACAAAATACCAGTTGTTTTGTTTCACCCTTGAAGCAATAAAAAGCAAAACAGATTTTTTTTGTTTCTTGCTGATTCTACTCCTATTCGGCTTCAAAGGTCAAAATCACAATAGATTCTCTACGACTGTAGAGGAAATCTCTTTTTTGTACTACTATGTACGGATTTTGTTAGGCGAGAGATAGAAAATGGTATCCATGTTTTGCAATAAAACAGGATCGAAGAGATCCCTTGTTTTTTTTCAAACCTATCAATTCCAATTGTTACACTGATTTGTTGTTTTTTGAATAGATTCACATTTCTTGATACATTATGCAAAGTCACACAGAGAACCTCACTCCCCAACGATGTTTGATGGGTGCACGGTTCAATGCGATAGAAGATAAGTGTACATAATACACCAACTCGACAATACAATTTGATTATTTTTGTCTTTGTTCTCCTCTGTGCTGCGTGAACTGCTGGCGGTGGCAACAATATTAACGGAATGTTGCATAGACTGGTGTGTCTTGCTCACTTGTTATATGGCAGCTATCCAATATTATCCGGCATTATGCCGAAAAAAGGAAGAAAAGGACTGAACGCATTATCCATTGAGAATCCTTCAAGTCAACAAAACAAAAGAGTATGTTGTGTCTTCCATGTTTTATGGGTTTCACAAGGATGGTCGAACTACAGAATATGAAATACGCTGCACTCAGCACCACAGCCACCTTAGTTTTGTATAGCTAGAGACGCAATACCATAGGACTTGTCTGATGATGGCATGCATAGTTTGTAGTGAAGAATAATACGCATGTAATAATAAATTATGCCATTGTTTTATTATGAAAGCACTTCTTTTCTTATACTGTTATCATCATAATTTTACTTGAAACGAGCGGATACAAAGTTTACTATAGAAAATCTTATATAAATAGATCACTCAATGGAATGGAACCCTTGAAAAGAAACTCCGTCTGATTCGATGAGTGCAAAATTTATTTACAGAGAGGTAATTGGTTTAAAAAATGTATTGAAAACCGAGGATTTTTGGAGTGTCGACAGTTTGCTGAGCTTTCCCAGGGTTTTCACTTCTTTTGTTTTGATTGCATAGTCTTCACAGGAGTTATGATTGAGACGACTTTCTTTGCCTCAGTCTTGAGCTTGGATGCCATGATGGAGTTGGGTTTAGCATTTTCCACCTCGGCTCCACTCTTTGATTTTTGCTGTGATTCTTTTGCGGCGGCGGCAGCGTCAGCAGCAGCCTTAGCAGCTATAATTTCTCTTCTTCTTTCCCCTTGTTCAGCAAGCATGTTCTCTTGTATTCTTTTACCACGTTGCACTTTCCCTGCAGCGATTGTCGCTTTCAACTTGGCCCATTTGCGGACATCTTCTTTGTAACTCTTCCAGTGCTCCCCACTGTCACTAGAGAAAGTTTCGCTGCTTGACCAATAACTGTCATAAGCGTCAGAGAGGTGTGATTCTCCTTCCTCTCTTTTTGAGTATTCCCTTAGCCACTCCATGAGCTTCTTCCACAGCCGTCTTGCCTTCAATATTTTTCTTTTTAAATATATCACTTCTGGTTTGGGGGCCTTTCTAAAAATTTGCTTGTATGGAAGCGTGTGAATCGGTTTTGCTGATTTTCTGTAGTTTAACTGTTTTTGGTAGTTGTCTTTTTTCTGTATCTTGTACTGTTTTCTCCACTCTTGTGCAGCTGATTGAAGTTTTTCGTACCTTCTAGCAATTTTTCTTGCTTGTCCTGTTTCTTCTGGTACAGTTCTCAAAGTGCATTTCTCCAAAGGAATCGGAGCCTGAAGTTCTTGAACAACGTCATTTGTTGAAATTAGCCATCTATGGCACAGCCATGCTAAAGAGTTACGATTTTCTCGGGTTGCAGACAGATCCTTCCGCGTTTGCTGCAGATAGGCAATAGGTACTTTGGGAAACTCTACAATTCTATTCCCAGAGTCATCGTACAGCTCCTCGCCAGTGGTCTTGGGTTCCCACTTTGAGGCAATGTGATGACCAATTACTCCTAACAAAAGGGGGGTAAGAATGATCAAAAGCAGGGCTCCGTCGAAAGGATAACCAAAGTCGCTTTCCCACACTGCCTTGAGAGTCGATCCTTCATTTTCCACAATACCTGGTATTGCTTCCAAGGGGTCGCTTTTTCCTTTAATCCGATCAGTTATTTCCCTCTCCCTTTCTGTAATCCTCATTAAATATTGTTGGTAATTATTATTAGTAGTCGCCATTTTCAGGTCGCATTTTAGTCAGCCACATATATGTAATGCAGTAGTTTGCAAGCAGAAAAGAGAAATCCTCGTATGAGAAATTAGAAAGAATAGTTCATAATTTTTTTTAACAATATGCTCACAAATCAGCTCACTATTATGTTGCTATATAATTATTACCCATTAAAATATTGTCCATATAACTCCTTTTATTTCGTCACCATTATCGGTGTCGGCATTTTTCCTTTTTCTAAAAAATAATAATGGTAGATATCGATCACTCACGCTTCTGGCTAAATGATTGTGCGAATTCTTTAGGAAGAATAGTAGTAACAAACCGAAAATGAAACATGCATCACGTCAATCAACACCGACCACTAATTACAAAAATTATCTTTTTCAATCCACTTTGGTATTTGCCATTCATCTGACTGCCCACTACCTATATAATTTGTTTTTAAAAAGTTATGCAAATTGACGTTTATGGATTTTCATAAATACTACCACCATACACATACATACAAATGAAACTTGGAACACTCGTATGTGTACCATTTTAATATGCGCAACTTTTTGAAATTTTTTCATACTCACAACCTGTTCATTCAATTTTGCATTCAAATTTCATTACAACTCTAAACACCTTTTTATCTAGCACCAAGAGTAGATAAATGAAAATTTGAAATCAAGTCAAGCCATGCGTATTTACTTGGCTACATACTTTGAATATTTATGCGTGATTCTCTCTCTCTCACACACACTCACACACACATACACACGGGTAACCTTACACGAGAAACAATGAAGTGTTAAGAGTTAGCTGGAGACGCAGCATCTGTGAAACCCGTCCTCTCCAGATAATAGCAGGTTACAGCTACTACACAACAGCTTTTGCCACCATTACTGAATAAATTCGTGTGTTTTTTTCTTGCATTTTTTACGACCTCTGTTTCCTTCCAGAAAAATAAAGGCTTATGTTCATGACTGTCTGAAAATTTACTTTAAGGCTAAATCGACCGTAATTATTACATTACAGAAAAGATGTATGATGACCATAACAATGCCTTGTGGCAATGAGGAAGAAAGTAATTTATTGTGTTCTTTAAAAAAATTAAGCATCTTGTAGAGCATCAAGTTTTAAACAAAAGCAACCCCACCATGAAACTTTAAAATGGTATTTTGTAACCAGCAATAATTACTGAAGCTATGTTGGTAAACCTGGAAGAAATCATTTAAGTAGACACGTGTTAATTACGAATGACTTTTAAAAATTCAGTTTTAAATACTGCAAAAATTTAAATGAGTGTGTGGCTATATAATAAGTGCCTCTGGCATGCACTTGCAGAAGGTTAGCAGCAAGCAACAGAGGTCAGAAGAGGTTTAAGTAAATGTGTCATCTGACCTGAACTCCAGCTGGTACACTATTCACCATCATTTGTCATGTCAAGTCTGCATAACAATGTGTAGCAATTATGTAGGTATGTTTTATACGGTAAATTTGAAAAGCTGATACCACAATTATAATCAAGCACATTTAAAGCACATATTTTATACATGCATGTTTTGATAATGGCAAAAATATGTCACTTTACGACCAAATTTTGTCCATTAAAGTTACTAGCAAGTTTTTTGTGTTTTGTTGTCATTTTCAACACAAAATGAATACGTTAGAATTTCTTACCTTTTATTGTTCTACTTTTCTTTGAAGCCTTCCCGTTTTTGCAAATTGTCTACTTTATTGCTCACGAGATCATTAAATTTTCATGTACAACACTCCTGTAACACAAGGGAGGAAAATCTTGCTATATTCCTCAAATATTGTGAAATGAAATTGAATATTATCGTTCTCATTAGTGCCTTAATATAAGCGTTTCTTATTAATATTTTGTTTAATGTGTAAATACTCCGCGATGTCATGCAAAACTTGGAGATAAGTAAATGAATTGTTACTACTAAATAAGCAAAAAACTGACAACGATATTGTAAATAAGATGATAATCATGGTCAGTGGCAAATACTTTTAAAATGTAGATATTAACGACAATTTAGATGCAAAAATGTTACCTGAGCTGTTTTGCAACTGCAGTCGGACTCTTTCTTTTATCAAGCTTGGAAGAAATATATTGTTGTTTTATTTCTGATTCGCAAGAAATGTAATACATACTATAGTAAGAAAGTATGTTTTAAAAAATATAACGATGTTTTAAAAGCATAATTTTCGAACCAACAGTATAGCTTGTCATGTTACTTTTCAACTGAGTGTTTTCAAGTTTATGATTTTCTTGACTACTAAAAACCATAATTACATGCGTCTTTTATCCTCCGATTTGGTTAGACCAGACTTCTTATTATCGTGTCACTGTATAAAAACATACTTGTACATGAATGTATGCCTACTACCTACGCATATGATTTCGTAATAGATTTTGTAGAAATTGCCAAGTCACTGGATTTCAGTGACTCGACGCGTAGCCGGAATTTCGACCGGAATAGTGAATGTATACTGCAAGTTTCAAGCCAACCAGCTCGTCACCAACAAAGTCGTCCTTTTTTTCGTTCATGGACAGCAATTTGTATTTTTGAGGTGAGCGTCTTACAAGTAATTATAGTCATCATCACGATCACCCAGCTTTACGAAATATTTTTAAAGAGAAAACGGTCATTTTTATTGGTGTGTGCATTGCTGCAAAAACATACCAACAAACCACACCGCAAAGTAGTTTCCACTTATTTCCACCGTCAATTATTTCTCCATCTTAGTAACCCACCGTCTTGGCTTATATATACAAGTCTAGGTAAAATTGAAGCCTGTCGTGGATGCAAGAAGAAGTAATGTATACATTATTATGAACCACAACAATATCATTTTATTTTCTCCCTCCTTCCTTTACACTCTCGTTAATGGTCCGCAACACGTAGCCAGTCCGGATGAATATTATGTTTGGATGGTGATTACGATGAGGATAATGATTGTGTAGAAGTGATGTGATGATGTTAAAGAGGAGGACGAGGATGATGATGCGGATGATCATAGTTGCGATATAACATAATGGTCGGTGATCTTGATCCCACAATAATAACAATCATACTTAATACCCTTGCCTCATCAAGTGCATCCCCACTTTACAAGTTTTAATACAAGTGCTGCTGCTCCCGCAGCAATACAAAATTATCGTGACGATAATGATGATTGTAATATTTATAATATATTCATATCATTATTGTTACACACTTCCTTATTATTATGGAGTTTCTATGTAAGGTATGTATGCACAAACAAGCAATTTTAGATTTCCACATGATGTTTCTCCATTTCTCTCACTCTCTTGATCCTCCTACATCTCACCTTATGCATTTTAAAAACTTTCTTTTTAGCGGAAAAAAGTATGACGATCGGAATGATGACGAGATGAAAGGAAGTATATGCTTATACGTCTATCAATCTATCTACACATTTTTAATGCTATGTAGATATATTACTAAATACCAAGTACTACATATTATAAGGGCTTACATACCTTCATACACTTCAATCATCATTTTCATTCTTATGTAACGATGATCAAAGAATCAAGTCTTTTGGTGATAACACGATTTTGTATTTTGAACAAGCAAAAAGCTTCTCAGACATACACACATACATACATTCATAGAGAGAGAAGGAGATGTGAGCTTGTTTGAAAACAGGTAAGAATAAACCCAGCAAGCTAACGCATAGCAAAGTGACGAAGTCATTCAGCGGTTAGTGATCACCAAATGTCAA
>JAHZMZ010001612.1:0-10310 GCA_027743805.1 Lepidocyrtoides sp. E14
AGGGTACCTGTGCGGTGACCCGTGAGGCATTGAAGGAGGTGCAGCTCCAGGTGGAGCCCCTGTAGCACCAGCACCACCAGCGTTGCCTCCTGCGCCACCACCACCTCCTCCAGGTTGTAGCAGTGAATTCAGCGTGGGCGTTGGCCCAGTCTGCTGCGATATGCTTTGGCCCGTCATTCCAGCAGGGCCTGTGGGCGGATAACCTCCGCTTCGCATTTGTTGAGGAGGATATTGGCCGGACACCGGTGGTGGCTGTTGTTGTTGGGCTCCCGGTGGACCTGGTAATGGTTTACCTGTGAAAATTTTAAAATCAGAGAGTGTGTTTAGTGTTTCCTGTTGACAGTGGCACCAAGAGAAATCGATGGAAATTCCCAGTTTTCATTTGGAGAAAGCTTATCATCAAATTACCAGGAAATCTCATCGGAGGCTGTTGATGTGGAGGGTAAGGGTGTTGATAAGGATGCTGCTGCGAAACAGCCATTGGATCGCTATTGTTCACGTGGTGTTGAGGGGGACCGTGCTCATATCCCGTTCTCCCAGGGTAGGGAGGGTAGCCGCCGCCTGGATACTGGTGATGCCCAGTGGGAGGCGGCGGCGGCTGTTGTTGGTGTGGAGGGGGAGGTGGGTAAGAATGTGGCCCTCCAGGCTGTGCCTGCTGCTGACTTTCTGGAGGAGCACTAACACTATTTTCATTAATGCTGACAGAGGGCATCCCGGCTCGACTCTGTATAATTGTGTCGCTGCTGCTGACAACAATGAACTGTAATAATCACTTGTCATGGGCATTTGACACTGAACAAAATGCCCACGAGGGCTGTCATGCAGAAACTCTTGCCTGCGCTCGCCCCGCTCACCTCTTCTTCACTTACAAGTTCTCCTACAAAAGTGCGTACACAACAACTCAACTGTCATCTTCTTCACTATCATTATTTCCCAAAATATCAAACAATTCTCAACAATACTCAAGTTATCATCTCCATCCTTATCGATGTTTCATCAAATCTCAGCAAAATATTCATGTGATCATGCAACGAAACACAGTATAATATGCGAATTATTTATTTATGCCTCTTCAAATGTACTGTTCTCTTTGCAAATTATTAAAACTGCTTAAACGACGAAACTGACAGTGTACCATCTTGGCAAGGTACCATTTATGCTCTTACAATAATGACTTGTTACACTGAACAAGTCCTTATGACTCACACTGAACTCTATTAAGTGTTCTCATGATCAACAATCTCCTTTTCTTTAAAAGTATCTCTGTGCTGCACAATTATTTTCTCCGCCAAGTAAGAAAGTTGCATGCGTCAATATTTTTCTCTCCAGTATGCGCCCACCAAAACTATTCTGGATGATGACCCTCAATTCCAAAGCAATTTGCGAAGAGAAATTATTTTCTCCGTCAAGTAAGAAAGTTGCATGCGTCAATATTTTTCTCTCCAGTATGCGCCCACCAAAACTATTCTGGATGATGACCCTCAATTCCAAAGCAATTTGCGAAGAGAACACCACCATAAAATGCATTTAGGCTTAAAGTATTTTGCCCGTCCTGCATAGCAAAACTGACGAGGTTTATTGATGCACTGCTTTTCGCACAGAGAATATTTTTCAGTGGAAAAACGCACAAACTTCGTTTCCATCAAACGCGCACAGATATATTACGATGATGATTTTGCTAATCATCATAAAATTCGCTGCTCCTTCTTCGTCACTACCACTGCTACCACCAACACGACAAAACTTTGCTTTACATTATTATTATGATTATAATAGCGCTCTCCATCCACTTATTATAAATATTATTATATTTTTATCCATTTTTCTCCTCTCCTTGGTCGTCTTTTTGCTTGTTTATTTCTAAGCGCTGTGTTGTCCGCTGCTTGTTTTGTATGTAGTAGTAAAAATTCTCTTCTCTTCGTATTTTTTTTTCTTCTTCTTCTTCGTCTATTCTCTCTGCAAAATATTTGACTCTGTGTACTTTACACTTTTAGATGGAATTTCCCCCATGAAAACTAACTGTTTTCGTGGTGAAAAAATATTCTTTGGAAAGCTGAGGGTGTTGGCAACATGTTCCTTTATTTTCCACACCTCTCCAATCAAGATTTCCACACAAATTTTGTGAAAAACTATAAAAAATTTCAACTTTTTCAGAGAGTGTACAGCAAAAGGTTGGTGGTACGTACGTAGTGGAGACGAGCGACAAGAAAATATACACACACACATACACATATAATATAATGGGATAAAAAAGCATAGAGAGGAGAATTTTATCATTACAGAACAGAGGGCATAAGAAAAAGCAAAGAAGTGAAGCAGCAGCAGCAGCAGTAGTTGTATGTCGTACTAAACTAAGGAGCATAATATAGCATATTGGTGATATGGTGGTGGTGGTGGTAGTTGTAGAAGTAGTAGTTTCAGTTAAGTTTAGCTAGGACTCTCCTGCAAAAAAGGTAGACAAGTAGATTGTACTGCTGCTATACTACCACTACTACAACTTCCACTGCTTGTTGTATATAGTCGTCATCATCATCATCATCATCACGATCAGATCATCATCATCATCATCGCCATCCTTTTCTTTTTACTGCTACACTATTGCTATATATGTAAGCAGAAGAGAAATATTTAAAAAATACAAGAGCCAAGCTTGGTTGGAGGCATTCATTGCATTGCATTCTCTGCTGTATCTGTATAATGGTTTTAGTTCTTGGTATTGCAATGATACGAACAGAAATGAGGAAGCGAAGCCAGTCAGAGTCTAAAGAAGGAATAACACACAACTACTAACTTTCTACCACACACATACACAAAAACTTACATTCACACAGAGTTCAGTTCACACTGCTACTTCACTCACTCTCATTTTAAGATTACATTGAAATTGTATATACGAGTTGAACATTACGCGTTTCCTATGTTGAAATCTTATTTTTGCTACAGTGTGACTAACTATAATGTGAGTTTTCTGTCTGTGTGTGTTGGTGAGTGAGTTCACTCCAAAAAACATTCTCGTCAGCAGCAGCAGCAGCAGCAGCACTAGCAAAAGTACAGAGACAGATGCTTCTACATCCATATTATATTTTTGTATATGTTACCTTTTTATAATGGTCTCTCTGTAGACCCATACTACTACTGAGATATTCTGTTTCTCTCTTTTATAATTTTTTTTCCTCTCTCTCTCTCTCTCTCTCTCGAACTCCTTTTTACTCACGTATTAAAGAATGAAGAGAGAAATACCATGTCATGTTTTGAAAACAAGCAAGCGTACTTTTAGCTTCGCTCAATATAACATCTTGTAATATTGCATCCATTTGTTATTATGCCTATATAATAGCTTGTCTGATGAATGTGTATAAGCATTTCTGTTTGGTAGGTACGGTAGCTCAAAATTTTTGCTGTCATATTCTTCTTCTGCGTGCTAAGCCAAGTTATACATTAAAATGAACACATACATAACACACAGGATTTTTTATGAAGGCGCTTACTAATATGCAGCAGAGTAGTAGTAGAGTGTACTATCGTGATGGCCAACAACAACAGCGGTCCTTTTTCTGTAGTATGGAAGGGTTGCAGTTGCTTAAAAAATCTATCCTTTTCATGTACGCTGCTGTTGTATCATCCTTCAACTAAACTAACTCCTCTTTCGTTCTCGCTCTCTCGTCGCCACCATCCATATACCGTTCACGTTAAAACATCCCATAAAAAGTGTACCAGAACAGAGAATAATACTTTAGTCCTGTTTCTGTTCACTGTGTGGATGAAACAGCGAGCAAGCAAGCAAACATTTCGTATTATAAAAAGTAAAGCATAATAATATATAAAATAAGTACTAACCCAAGGGAGCAACGTGAGCGAGGTAGATTGTTCCACTCATCATTATCATCGTCGTCGTCGTCCTCGTCATCAATATATACAATGGCAAAATAAAATGCAAGTCCAACCAAATGGATGGAAACAGGATAAGCAAGCAAGCATGAATGTAATATAGTGGTGTAATATTGTATGTACGCCTCTCTTGTGTGAAAAATAAGCATTTTCTTGAGCTGCTGCTGCTATGCTGCTGTTGTAGCAGTATTATTATTATTATTGTCTCTCTTCTTCGCAGTACAACAAGCAGAGAGAAAAAAGTATGTATGATGCCATCGCTAATAACGAGCTTTTTAGTCAGCACAAAATTCACTCACTCACAATCTATTCCCTATATAAAATGGAATGCATATATAATCACGTATGATAATACGATGATATAATGATATACATACATACATTCATGAATATAAGTATTCAGTTGAGTATAAAGGTTGGAAAAGTGAATGCAAACATGCATATATTTTTTTTTACAAAAAATATAGGTATATTTAATGGTGAATGCTTTTGAAATGATTGTGTGAGTGTGCACTACTTCTACTACTGCTACAACCTATATAATAAGTGCATATATATAATATTCGAGCTGATATAAATTTCCCATTTATTCCTGTGCTGTGCTGCTATTATTATTATTATGGTATGCATGGCATATCATCATAATATAATGGAAAGACGAGAGAATTATTACGTTTTTAAAAGCAGCACACAAGCAAAAGAGAAAAAAAATACTTGGTGGTGGTGGTGGTGGTGGCGTATAAGCAAACGCTTTTTGCTACTTTAATAAATATAATATGCCCTCTTTTTATTATTCGTCTTCTCTCCTCCGCTCTCTCTCTCTCTCTCTCACTGCTCTGCTACTCTGAAAACTATTCCTTTTAGAAAATGTCCATAATATGTCATGTTGTAGTAGTATAAGCTCAGTTGCTGCTGTCGCTGCTTTATGGAGTAAAGCTGCCTTTGCGATATATTATGTTTTTGGGGAAAGGTTTTTCAGAGTAAAGGCAGGCATACAAAAATTCGTGTACTATAAACAAGCAGATATTATTATTATTATTATTATTTTATTATTATGTATTATTATTCTTATAGAAGAAAAAAAAACTGTTGTGCAAGTGTGTGTGGTGGTCTGGTTTGGATACATTGTATGGTAAAGCTGGCTGTTTTTGTTGGCGATGTTGATGATGATGATGACGATGATGAAGCAAAGCCAACGGACGGATGAATGTAAACACATATATCCATATAAAGAATGTATGTATGTAATTGAGAGAAATATATTATGTGCTCTTAAAAAGGTTCTTTTCTGTTTTTTTTGGGTATACTCTTGAGTATTTCTGTACTACACTGTATATGTGCATTCTCTTGTCTTGTTATTTTTCATTCTGACGACGACGACGGAACAACAGAGCATTGCTTCACCATCACACCACACTAATACTACCACGCAGAAGGGAAGCGAAAAAGAACTGAGCCTTTCTTTTCTTTTTTTTCTCTCTACTTTGCTAAGCTCAGACACACACACTCTGGCAGGCTTTTACTAATGAACATTCCCATATTGGACATGCATGTTATTATTGTATTACTTCTGCTATATGGAGCTCGGCTGATGATAAGAATGATTATTATAGATATAGAAAGCATGAATGTATGTACATTTTGATATTATTTTCTCTGCTTATTATTATATGGAGAGTTGTAAGCTAAACAGTAATGTTCATGTATTCCTCCGCCGATGATTTTCACAATTATGCTTGTTTCCCCTTTTTCTTTTTTTTCCTATTTTCAAAAGACATTTAGAGTGAAACACACACATACACAAGTTATAGCAGTGGTGGTGGTGGTGGTTGATAGCAGGAAAGGGAATGAGCTTATTTTCACGACAACAAAATACCATGCCATATAATAAAATGCATCATGCGAGCATTTATTCATATATATGCACAGCAACAGTGAGAGAGAGAGAGAGAGAAAAGTGAGTAGTAGCATGAAGAGAAATTATGAAAATTTTAGGATGGCAAAAGCAAATGCCGCCTATGTCTTGTCCACGCAAGTGGAAATGCCCAATGTGCAATTGTCTTTTCTCTTTTTTCTCTAAAACATTCATTGTTTTTTTTACTGATATATAGAATATAAAAAAAATGTTTATATTAATGTACTACTATGTAGAGTGATAAAGGTAGTATGGATTGGGCATCATATAATATTATTGCACTTTTTCTACCTCTTTTTTTATCTTTCAAACTGGCATGCATGCACACTGCCACTATTATATACTAGATAGGTATGCAATCCACACACACAAATAATACAGACAGAGACAGGCGGCTAGTAACAAACTCGACATATCAGAAAAGGAGGAAAGAGAGAGAAGAAAAAGAAGAGAGCTGTGTGAGCTGATGAAGATAAAGTGGCAGTGATACTCACTGATGAGGAGGATGGTAGTAGTTGGGAGAGCAGAAAAAGGAAAGAAGAAAAACGTGAGTTGTTCTTTCTACTTTTGCTTCGTGCCCCTATATCCATTTTCAGAGCAGAGAGCGTAATATTCTTCTCTATCTCTTTTTATTCCGTCGTCTCGTCATCCGTCCATTGTACGTATATTTTAGTTTTATAGGGAAGAACCAAGCCAAAAGCGACAAGCTCATGGTTAAAACTTACTACTATTGCTGCTGCTTTTTGAGGAGATTGTGTGTGTGGTGGTGGTGATATTATATGATGGTAGTAGGTAGAAGAGAGAAGCAGCAAAGCTGCAAAAGTAACGTAGTCATCGTCATCGAATTTCCCAACGAAGCGACTTGTTTTCTACATAATATTGCTCTTCACTTCTCCTCCATGTTCTTCTACGTCGTGCTTTTTTCTCTCTTGTTCACTCGCTTCTCTCTCTCTCTCTATACCTTTTCAGCCCTTTTGCTTGTTGTAGTAATAAGGCTGCTGCTGTGTTAGTGTTAGTCGTGCTATCGTATCTGGTTGCGAATCGGGAACACGAGGACATCACCACCAACTTTAACTCTACTGCTGCTGCTGCTGTGAAGAAGAAACAAGAACAAGGCTCTTTTCTGTTCGCTTTTCGTTCAGTGGTGAAATAGAATACTTTTGTACGACGACGATGAAAATGAAGGAGTGAAGCAAACAAGCTAAAAGCAAAGAGAGAAGGACGACGACAACGCATCGATAATATTAAAGTAGTAGTAGAAGTACAAGAGCTGAGCAAATGGGAATGGTAGAGTTTTTGAGAGTGCCTGTGTGTTTTGTTGTATTGTACACAAAGCTAAAAGAACACAAGACTTTGCTTGCTTGTGTGTAAAAAAGCTTGCTTGGTTTGCTTCGTTTCGTTCGTTCGTTCGTTCGTTCTTTCCTTTCTACTATCAGGCAGACAAAGTCACAAGAGTCACAAACTACCAAATCAACATAATCCATCCACCAAACAAGCGCATTTTATATAGAGATAGATATGCCGTGGTTGTTGTATGTGTTTGTCTGTGTGTCTGTTATATGGCTCTGTGCAGAGATGCAACTACCACGTACAAAAGTACTTTTTTATATCTTCTGATGACTTGTTTTTCTTTGCAGAAGCAGCAGTAAAAAAAAATAGAAGGCTGCACGAACATTTTATGAAGGAGAAGTAAGTACCTAGCAGCACAAAGCACACAGACAAGAAAGACAACAGATAAGCATACTACGTGATGTTCAAACATTATATTATACATCTATCCTACACGCTTGCATGATAAATGCAAAAGAAAGACTGACTTGGTTCTTTGCTAATAATTCTGTTGTTTCTGCTGCTGCGAGAAAGAAGTTTGACCAAAATCACGTTTGGCAACTTTTTTTTCTTGGGGGAGGGGGAGAGGATAAAAAATTTAATGAATCTAATGCATATACCATTTGCAAGGCGAAAGAGATAAATTCTATTTTTGAAAATGAGTTTTTACTTTTAAATGGTTTTCTCCCTCTCAAAAAAAAGGTACCTAAAACCCTTTTTTTTCAAGTCCAAGTGAGTTTTGTAGTAAGATTTTAAGTTGTCAAACCTTTTATTTGTCAACTCATGGATGGATAATGGTGAAATGAGCGAACAGCACTACAGTTGTAGTGATAGTTGCAATGGTTGTGAATATTACTATGCTTCAATTTTGTTCTCTCTTTTTCATGCACTGTTGTTTTGTTATATGCGACGTTGCGTTGTTGTTGGCTTTGCTTTTCTGTCTCCCTTTTTCCTTTGAAAAAAGTTCATGTCGCTTCATCTCCTTTTGCTGTTTGTTCAAATGGGATGAGAGAGGAAAGAAAGGATGTATGCGATGATGAATAAAAAGCTGATGTGGCTCCTTCTTTCTTTTTTTATGCAGTGTGCGCTTCTGCTACTACTTACTACTGATATGCTTTTGGGGAATATATAGGGAGAAGGAGAAAAAATGACGACGACGACGAGAATGCTATTTTTTCTGAAGCCATTGCTTTTGCTAAGTTTGCTTGCTTTTTCATGAAAAATGAAATGTTGCCTACTTCACTCAACTGACACCGCATCTACTCTAGATTCTTTTCTCTCCTGCTGAAATAATGTGTTTTGGACTGTGAGACTGAGGATGACGAGGAAAATAAGTAGAAAGGTTCATCTTGTCGCTGATGATGATGATGATGACGATGATAATAGTGTATTGATGCTGATGATGACTGAGTAGAGAAGTGGAGGAGATAGGTAAAATGTAATGCTGCTGCTGTCGTTGTTGCTACTATATACTTTTCTGCGGCTACTAATACCCTAAAATGCTGTACTTTATTTATTTCCAAATGTTTTATTCTGTTTATTCTGCTGTTGCGGTCTTCATCCTCGCATGCATGCATGTCCAACTCGATCATGTCACTTGTACCATAATGAATGCTTGTTCTGTTCCTGTCACGCTCCTGCTATTATTGTATGGTGATGTGAATAGGAAAAAAATAAATTTTTCAACTGTATCTCCTCCTAAAATAAATACATTTTTTTAAAATAAAAAATGTGATGATTAGTTTTCCGGAAGTCACCTGGACGGAAACCCAATAAGACATGATTATGTCCGACACCTCATGAGCCAAGGAATAAAGTCTAATGTCCAGAGAAAAAGGCGGGAAAGAGCCGGTAAATTTTCAACGGATACGTTGCACTAGCTGAATAAAACGAGCGGAGCAGCGGAGGAAAATGGGAAAACGATGGTGTGCAGCGTCACAGTCATTCCTTTCGAAACAACCATTTTTCTCTTTTTACCACCACACTACACACAAGTTTTTTCTCTTTTTCCTCTCCTCGTCCGTCATCATCATCATCAAATGGGCTCAGCTAAAACTTTGCATCATCCAACAAACCCAGCAGCAGCAGCATCATCATCAACAGCAGGAAAGGCATGAAGAGAATAAGCAAAGCAGAGAGCCAGAAAGAAGAAAAAGGGAGAAAAAAAAGGTTTGATGGTGAAACAACCTACTAGCGTATAGCTTTGCCTTTGCTTTATACCGAATGTGAATAAAAATGAGAAAAAATAGAGAACATCAGATCAGAACGGATGAAACGACATCATCATCATCATCAACAACAACGGCTTCAGCGGAACATAACACAATAACACCAAGTTGTATATATATGCGAGCCAAAACAGCAGCCCAAATGGATAAAATAAAATTCACATCAGCAGTTGATGATGATCATGATGATGTCGTGTTTTAAGAATTGGGATTTTTCAGATAACTTTATATAATAGCTGGTGGTAGTGCATTCAGTACAAATGACAGGACTAGACATTGGGAAAAATTATGCTTGCACGTATTCCCTACTCAGTTTGATAGAAATGATCTTTTTATTTCAGCTGGAGAGCGAGAAAAAAAGTCACAATTGCTAAAAGAAAATTTTTCATTGGAATTGTTTCAATGCTTGTCTGTATGGCCATTTCTTTTCTCTGTGTGAAATGCTGAAACGCAAGACGACTATTCGAAGTTTTAATCCTTAAATTGTTTTGTTTACATACAGCAGCAGCAGAGAAAAAGGTACATTCCACAACAACCTTTGTACTGAAGAAAGAGCTCATATTATTACTAATGGGTGGTGGTAGATTGGTTTGCAGTTGTCGACGACAGCATGACTCACTCAGACAGGAAACCTGCAAGAAAAAGAATGAAAATAATGTTTTCTGGTATAGATACCGTTCTCTTTTATGGCTGCACTTTAAGCGAAACAGACGAGTATAGCATGAACACATGTGCTTTTGTTTGCCAGGACTTGTTTAGGATTTTCGGTTGAGTAAGTAATTTTTGCCAGGCCGATCGGTACAATGACAGTTTGAGGTAGGGATTACACGGATAGTCAAAAAAGGGGAAAAAGTCGTTTCATGTACGCTTTCTTTAGGGAAATGCATATAAAGAATTGCGAAATGTTCCTGATGCATCATCATCATCATCATCATGTGGGGAAGTAGAAT
>JAHZMZ010001613.1:0-23851 GCA_027743805.1 Lepidocyrtoides sp. E14
AAAAGGGTAGTGCGAGTGCGATGCTGTTCACTCGACTGGTTGGAAAAGGCGATATTTTTCTGCGAAATTTGTTACTGAACTGAGCTAGATTAGATAAAAATGACTTTGTCTCCTTTTCTCAGTGGAAGTCTGGTGTTGTGGATGTAATTGTGTGATACTGCTATCATCAGTTGCCAGAAGTGAGGATAAGCAATAACTTTGACTGACTGAATGTGACTGCTTTTGTGATTGAGCATTGTTTACTGGGGTTTGGAGCGAGAAGAATGATGCTACAAAATTGAGAAATAACGTGTTTATAAACGAACAAGTCTATATCATTCAGCCTGTTTGAATTACTGACAACCATACGAAAACTATGCAAATCTGGAACTGTTGGTATTTGCAATGAATGATATAAACAATACGGACATTTGGTAGTTATGTTGAAGGCTTACCAATCACTATGCTTGTTTTTCACCCAAAAATTATTACCTTTCTGCATGCAAAAAGAGTACGTGGTGGTGTGTACCGACTCATACGTGCACTTTTTATATTTATCTTTGATTTTGTGCAGCACAAAAATTAAAGCTATTTTTTACCATGTCATCCTATCGAAGTAGAAAGAGTGCGAATAAAGCAAAACCCAATGTGATTCGCTAATCTCTTCAAAAACCACATATAACAAGGACGTGGACATCCTGTTGTCCCGCCAAAAGTTCTTTGCACTCGGTCAAACAGTAAAAAGAGCAAAATGAAAGATAAAAAGTTTATGCAACTGCGTTGTTCTTATTTCCATCCTCGTGTTTTTGTCATTCCATTTAAAATCGATTTTTGAGTTTATACTCGAAAAGCAAGAAGTGACAGTTAAGAAGCCACATAATTAAATGTGACTGCAAAATCCTCCATTAATAAATCCTGTTTTAACAACACAAGAGTCTTACAAAAAAATATTTAGGTATAGGTTGTTTTGGTTAGTGTGCATGCACACGTGTGATTTTGATAAATCCTACAACAACGCCTGCAACGTCAATGACATGAGCACCAAATAGTAAGCGCCATTAGAAGTCATCTTTAAATTATTTGACAAAAGATAAAATCCATTTAATTTTTCACTTTGAGTTTAGCAAAGTTTAAAACAATATAAGGTACTTATATGAGGCTCGACAAAGATTTCGGCGTGACAAAGGCGTGATCAATGAAGAATACACTTTCCAATGGAGTATTACAGCTTGGGATACAGAAAAATAGATTTTAATAGGTTTCACGCCGTCTTATTTTAAATAGTAAAATGTTCGGGTGAGTGAATTTCATCAGATTTCCAGATATGGTGCAACTATCAAATTAGTCCGCTAGACTTTCCTAATGCGTGTAGGCCGGAGTATAGTAAATTGCTCTATATCAGTTATTTTTCTAAACAAGTGTGATGTGACCATTTGCGGGATTTGATTTTTCAAGCGCTCATGCATTCAATGCGCTTATAAATTGTTACCTGCCTCATGCATATTTACACCAAAGTTGCTGAAAAGAAGTTTGGACTATTTGTAAATCATGTGAATTATGAATGGACCTCAAGCAAAATCTCAAAATGCACATTTTTTCTGTAGAATTTCAAAGTAAACAAGCAAGGTATTTTGCAAAGAAGCGATAAACGAACACTTCCAACTATTTGAGTGACATGCGAAAAAAAGTAAATTGCAGAGAGGAACTATAAGACGATGTTTCACAGTAGAGACAAAAGCATAAAAAGAGTAACGAACGACGATGTGCGTATAAACTGTTCGCTCATATTTTACAGCAAAATGGGTTGGCTGGCAAAAAAGTGAACTATTTTTAAAGGCTGCTTACCGCCACCACCACACACACACATTACACAAACCAGCTATTGCTGAATATAAGTTTGCGAGTTGAAACAAGGAACCGAAGAGAAAAGAAAGATGTGTCAGTTTTATAACATTTAATGGCAGCGGCATTGCGGAAGTGAATGAATACACAAACTGTAATTCAGGCAGAGAGACTACGAACTAGCGTCGGTTGGTAGTTGAGTAGAAAATAAGCTGTTTTTCATTTTACCAAAAAAATCCACTTGCTCGTTACATTTCATTTTTGTCGAATCAGAGAACATGATTGACGAACAAAATGAATGAACCATTCATTATTATCGGTTTTATCATCTACTGACTACTACACACACACTGCTTGTTTCACTCTTCATGTTAAAGCTATTATGTATATTTTGTACTTATGTTGCTGATCTGTAACACCACCAACACCTCCATTATCATTGCATGTTCTACGCACATCACATTATCACCATCAGAGAGAAAAAATATCATGTCATGATTTTCACCAAGCTCTTCTTCATTTTAACATTTTATGCAAATGAAAATGTGAGGATTGTATCACATCACATCACACTCTCTGCATTTCATGCGTATGAAATTATTATTATTTATTATTATTCTCGTTTGCAAGATTGCAGCAATAATCGTAATGCTATTAGCAAAAATGCCTGTTTCATTGCCGGCTCCTTTTGCACTCCCAGTCCATGTATACGTTTCTTTCGTGTTATCTCATCTCGTTTTATGCTAGTTCACATGCATGGCTGGAAGAACAGACTAGTAAACACATTTCTTCATCATTATCGTTTATTACATTTATAAAAAAATTGCTCTGCCATGTCTTGCCATCATCGTCATAACCAGAATCATGACATGCCACACACAGACAGTTCACCCAGAAGCTTTTTGATGTGTTTTAACCTTAGTACTAAAAAATGAAAAGGATATAGGAGTTCATTCGTAAAATCAGAATGAAATGCGTGAAAGATTGCATGAAATTTATTGATGAAACAACAAGCCGCTTGAAACATAGACAGTGCATATATCGGGCTCCTTTATTACAGATGAATTCAAATTCATGACGGTAGGGTGAGCATATATTCAAATAAATACGAGAGAAGAGTTGGAAGACATTAAATAGTTATTTATTTATTTATTTAAATGTATGCTAAGGTAGAAAAAGTCTAAATGAAAATTTTTCCCTTCCAAAGGAACTGTATATTTCTTAAATTCATGTTGTAAAATGCGTGCTATTCATGAAAATAGGAGTAGCTGTAGCAGAAGCAAAAGAAGCGACACGAGACACGACAACGCAGCAGTAGGTACTGTTATTATTTTGTAAAGCTACTGCGTAAGTAATGTACGATTACGCAATACGCGTAATCTGGGGTTGGTTTTAAAACGAGATAAACCAAGTTAGTAATAAAGTTATAGAAGAAATCTTGCTTGCAAACATGTTGTGTATATACAAATACGTTCATAAACTATATAGGCGACTTCAATGATAAAGTTGCTTTCTGTCAATGAAAAGCACAGGTAAACAATTTTGCACCGTTTCTAAGTATTTATTGAATAGTTCGAAATACCACACACATAGCTTATCTTATTTCTCATCTCCTGGTGCGTTTTCCTCTTACTAAAATGACAACTGCACGTGAGGGAGGGAAAATATAAATGAATAAATAAAAAACGCAATCATCTTGAGAGGTGAATAATCAGATAGCTTTTACCCTTCCGCTTGAAATACTTTGAAAGAAACATATAAAACCAAAACCAAGGTCGCAGAAGAGAGATGACAGACAAGCCTACATGAAACATAATAATAAAGCATAACGAACGAAGGCATATGATATGACATGTTATGTCTACTTTAGCAAAAAAAAAATATATTATTTTTCCAAGAAGAACAAGAATGATGAGGCTGATGAGCATCATTATCATCGTGATTCCTTGATAGACGGCATTGTTGTAAAAGGAGTTAAATGCGTATTCTAGTCCCATTTATCTTTCTTCCAGGAAGAATGTGAAAGCAGACAAAGTGGCGCAATGATATGGGAATATTATGTAAAAAAGTATGTATGCATAATATATTGCGTATAGTAGGTTATATAGTCAATCATGCTAGCTTGACTAATACATTTTCTCAATTTTACCCGTATTTCTCGCCATCTTAGTCAGCACACCAGCAAAATATTAATAGCTTGACTAATACATTTTTCTCAATTTTACCCGTATTTCTCGCCATCTTAGTCAGCACACCAGCAAAATATTAAGTAAGCATAAAGCCAACCAATGTCACTACTACTACTGCTGAAAACTACTGATTAAATTGACTCGCTTGAATTACTTCTAGACTCAACTGGTTTGGCCTGGCTGGCTATATACATGCATATTTTTTTAAAAAAAAGTTGAAGATGATAATCGTCAAATTTATGTGATAGGACGATATATGATACGATTATGATCTTCATAATAATCGTAATGATAATGTTATTATCTTGTTCGTCTGCTTTCTGCCTTCTATTTTGCCTTTACATACAGACGGCGAGAACGCTCATTAATATGACCATAGCACCATCATGTCATTTTCAGCAGAAGGCTGGTCCCATTCTCGCCTCCCATACCATGACACACTACTACTGCTACTGCTTTGCATTATTCTTGACATGAAATGAAAGATGACATTTAAAGAGCCTCTCATTCAGGAAAAGGGTATTAACATTAAGAATCCAACATGGCATAATATTATTTTACTCTATGGGAGTAGTAGCAGCACAAGGAAAAAAAGATAAATGACTTCTATGTACCTTGCTACCTACCTACCTACCTGTGTGCCTTTCTAAAAAAGTTCATCGAGAGAGAAGAAGAAGATTATATTACACGATATGACATCCACTACTACTAGTTCCAGCTTAATTTGCTGGGAAATATATTCTGTTTAAATACTCTCCTTCACGTGTGCAAGGAAATGGAAAGCCTTTTAAATGAAGTAAAACAGCTAGCTCTGACATTTTCTGCTGTTGCTCTATCTCCATATTCTTAATCCTCCACCACCACCACGACCAATTCATTTTATTCTACGGAAGGAGAGGTAGGGAATGGATGATGGAAACTTAATGTAAGCTCACTGGCATACCTACATAAATTCCACACGGATTCCTTCGTCGTGTCATTTACTACAATGGGAAAATATGAATATTTAATGTTATTAGGGGCTGTGTAATCCTATAGGAGAAAAATGACACATGAGAAAGAGAAAGAGAGAGACGAGGGAAGAATAGACCAGGGAAACGGGAGCGTATCAGAGAGAGACATATGAAATGATACAGTCAACAAAATGAAAACAGAAAGATTGAATAAAACTATATGTTCAACTGTGATGCTTCTCCTTCTGCTTCGTTTGTTATAACTTACTTAACAAGCATCACTGATGATAAAGAAATGAAAACGTTTTTTTAGAATAATATTTTGTCGCATGAGCCAGTAGTAGTAGTCAGTCAGTCAGCAGCTTATAAAAGCTTGCAGTTTTCTTGGTTGAATTTTGTAGAAAATGAACCCTCATTTTTCTCTCTCACTGAGAATCTCACCCAGTTTATTTGTGTGAAAAGAATTCCACCACTGCTAAATCAAACAAAGAGGAAAAGATATGAAATGATGATGATGATGATGTTGATGTTCCTGTTCATGAAACTTTACCAAACGAAGCGAGAAGAAAAAAAAGGAAAGAATGACTCAGCCAGCTAGCTAGACAACCCAAATCACTTGATATATTTATGTGGATCAGCGTAACAATAATAATATAGAATTCATCCTGCAGCAAAAAAAAATATACATCATATTGTTGCATTAAACACAACCAACTTTTTCTTGCATCATATCATATTACTGCAGTACTACAGACAGAAGTGCATTTTGTTTATGATAAAGTGCACCGCATTGCATGCCACATTGTCAGCCAAGAAAGTGTTGTTTGCTGGGTTATGTCACAAAACGAGAAAAAAAGTTGTACTCCCTTTTAACATCTTGCTTGGAAATATTTCATTTTTTTAGACAGGAAAAGCCAAAAAAAAAACTTTTTTTGGGAGAGTGAGTGAGATGGAAATAAAATACAGTTGCATCAGAAGAATCTGAGAAGTGCATTATCAGCAGAGCGTGGAGTGGAGGAGTAGTGTGCACTACTGGAAATGACAATAAGCAATAACAACAACTGCAACTTCTGTTTCCATCATTTTTTTCTTTTCCTTTCTAACCTTTTTAAAGTGATTCTTTATACTTGTATTTTTTTTCTTTTTTGCTGATGATAAGTATGGCATGTATGTTTTTTTGGTGCAGTTGTTGTGATGATTTTGGCTTGATGTGATGTGATATCGAATTTCTAGTGAAGCTGCACTACTCCTCTGCTCCTTCTATCATAAACATTTTTATCGGTGGAGTATAATATTTGTGTTGTAATGTAATAAACGATGATGATCATCATTGGATATTATATGCAGTGTAGTGAGTAGCGTCAAAAAAGTGAAGGAAGTTGGTTGCAGTGGCTTATATATGCTTTAAGATTTTTCTGGAGTCATGTGGGAACTGGAAAAAGTATTCGTGGGGAGAGAAAAGTGCTGCTCAAAGAGATGAGCCGAGATGAAAAAAATGGAAGTTCACCAGGAAAAAAGAAAAGAAAATGGGGAATGAAGAGGTCTGGTCTGGTCTGTTGAAGTAGCAGTGCAGTAGAAATAATAATAATGACAAGTATCCATATATGGATCTATATCAGTATTGTTCCGGATGATATTTGCACAAGGAAAAAAATGAGAATGGGTGCTTTTTGCCTTGTTACGTATTACTTTTTGTTCCGAAGAAAGGATAGAGAAGGAGAGCGGATAAGATGTACAGAGTACTAAGATGAAGAGAGAATATCTTTGTTACTTTTTTCTATGAAACTATGCTGACAAGCACCGAAAAAAATACCAAAGTTAGGGCCGGGTGAGAAAAAAAAGATGGAAAGAAGAAGATGAAAACGAGGGTAAAAACCTTAAAGAAATAATTCACTTTCACTTGGAAGTGCATCTCGTTAAGAAGGAGAGCGGATAGGATGTACAGAGATAAAGAGAGAATATCTTTGTTACTTTTATTCTATGAAACTATGCTGACAAGCACCGAAAAAATACCGAAGTTAGGGCCGGGTGAAAAAAAAGATGGAAAGAAGAAGATGAAAACGAGGGTAAAAACCTTAAAGAAATAATTCACTTTCACTTGGAAGTGCATCTCGTTGCTTTCCCGTATATATTGGCAGTGGTCGTTATCATCGGGTGTGTGATGATAGTGGTAACTGGTAAAAATGATGCTGCTGGTATGTATATGTTTATTGTACAAAGTACAACTGAATTAACGGAGAAAAAAGAGGAAAATAGTGGGAAAGAGAGAAAAAGCAAGACAGGAGAGAAACAAGGGAGTAGAAGGCGATGAACATTATTTTCCGGGTCTGATAGCAATAAATGTAAAGCGAGAATGACAGCAGCGAACGTGTGGAAATATATGGGATGGGTGACAATATGGAATTTTTATCCGGTGGTACTTACAGCGTAGTTTTTTTCTGGGGTAGCGAAATATTATGTTTGTTGAAGAGATATTCCACCCAACAACAGCGAGAAAGCATTTTCAACGAAAAACATAAAAATTTATACTTACATTTTATGTCTTGTTTTCTACTGCTTATTGAAATGATAACGTGACCAAGCTTAAAATTGTCCATGACACAAACACGACTTGAAACACAAAGTCTACAAAAAATATTTATTTATGGTTGTACGAGAACATGGTGGTAGTGGTGGTGTGGTAGTCGTCGTCATAATAATCATAATAATGATCGTTTATGATGATGATGATGATGTTCGCCTCGAGTTGCTAATCCTTACGAGCGACGAAAAACACACAGCAAACTAGTTTCTCTTTTTATCTCTGTGTGGAGAAAACAAGTGCTTTTCTCATTTTCATTCAGTTTTTCAAGTGTCTCATCTGGCACGTACATGAAGTACATAGTCGGGAGAGGAATCACATTGTATTTACATTAATCATAGTTACGAAAAAAATATACTCTGCTGCTGCTGGTTGGTTGCTGTCGGATTTGCTTTATGAATTTTTCAGCAGAAAGGAAAGAATAAAAAAATTCAGATGGAATGGAACGTAGAAACAGTAAGCGTTATTAGCTGGACTGTGTGTGCGTGTAAGCTGTGTAAGTTGTAGGATTTGTTAAGTTGGTCTTGATTATTTCTATCCTGAAAACATACAAGAGCGATATATCACCACATACAGACATCATCAAATATTTGATAATGATGATTATGATGAACTGCTAGTGCTGCCAGTAAAACAGCCAGCAGTTTATAAGCATGTGTTGTTGAACAAAAAGGTTGAAATATCATAGTTATAAATCGACCAGTTTGACACATGGATTTTGCCAACACTCTTTTTCTGTTTGTTGTACGTGACATTGTCCGTAGCTTGTGATTTTATGATACAAAGATACATTGCATTGATTCACCACTCCAAGAGAAAATTATCTGTGCAATACGAAGTACCGGTTCTAATGTAGCAATTTAGGGAATGTTGTTGAAAGCATCCAAAACAATGACAAAGTATGATAAAAACAATTATGATTTAATTTACAGCATCAATTGTCTCTCCTGTTGTTACTGTGATCAAAGCAATTATTTAAATTTAAAATAATTGCACTTCAGGTAACTAATATGTTCATTCGTCTTTGCACTCTAAACTGACTAGAATAAATTGAACATTAATTGAGCAATCTGTAAGCAACGTGAAGGTAATGAATTTGGCTATTAAATGAAAAGGAGACTAAATCCTTACCTACCCACCATACATCTGCCTACCTAAAATTTTACGACTTATATTATGCATGTAGGTAGCTAGGATTGGTCAGTTCTTACTGACTCAGAATAATAAATTCTTTATTAGTGAACTGGTGCTGGTGGTAGTAATCTGCATTTAGTTACGACTTTGCATCTAATCTGCCATGTTTCAAGGTGTGCTAGTTACTTATTCAGTTGACACCTTACTATTAATGACTGTCTCCTGCGCTTAACGACTTGTGCAGCCTTACTCTTACTACCACCAAATATGATATAAATATTTATACCACGTCTTTCTATCACAAAACAACTCAGACGGTTTACCTTACTTACGTATGCCTGTCTTATGCAGAAAAGCAGCACCTTAATTTGCACCAATCAATCCGGTTATAGCGTACTGTAAGAGAAACACAAAAGAGGAATTAAGGCATTGGCATTGAGAAAAATACCTAGATTCATAATATTTTAATTTTCTGTCTTTGTCATTTAAATGTCAACCCCAACAAACACAGATGAAATTTTCCAAATTGTAACAAAAGTGTAAGTAAAATAAGAGTTGCTTAAATGCCGTTTCATAATATTTTGCCATATGGGTTGTTATTAATAATAAAAGTATGCTCTTCCTGGTTGGGTCAAGTAATTAAAGCCATGCATGCTAGCAAATCTAGAAGAGTAACTGCCAAGATTATCCGAGAGAAGCGCTGCATATATACCTATTTAAGATTGTAGGTAAGTTGAGTTTAGACCATTCAAGATATAAAATGGTGGAGCAAACTGCTAACAGAAAATACAATTAAGAATGATGACAGTGTGAATATGAAAAACGCAAAAAACCTGTAAAACCATTTAATCCCATATAGATTCAACCAGTAATTTTCTGTTTTAAAAAGATAATGAGCGAAGTACCCTTTTATATTTTTTGTATTCTTCCTGTGTAGCTATTAGTGTTCGTTCATTCACAAGTAAAAAACAGATCTCCATTCTTTTAGCTGCATTATGAATAACTGCAGTAATATTATTCATTTTTGAGAAACAAGAGGCAGGGCAGTTTATAGCAGAAGAGCTGAAGTTGAAGGTCCATCACCACATCCCTTCTCCTCCCGTTGGGTTGCACTGCACTGCTGCTGCTGTGTCTGATCTTGTCGTCCGTCATCGTCATCATTACTGAAGTTAAACGATTATTAGCCCGTCGAGATTTACAATGCACGTGCAGTTTAATGACACAAGACCCAGTCGCATTGTCAATTCTTTTAATGTCAAATTGTTTATTACGCATTTTTTAAAGCAGAAGTGTACATAATTAGGAGCGAGAAGCTGTAAAAAAATATTCTTTTCTGATTCGCTTTATTAGTTTGCACCACACACGATCCAAGTTTAATGTAGATTTTCCGCTGCTGCATTTCCATATTTTTAGTGAGTGTGGTAGTTGGCCATGCCTTACTTTATTATCATTATTTTTTTAGCTGATTTTGGATGCAAAACTTGCTTAATTGTTCTCCAAGGGGCAAGTAGCAACCATTATAAATAATAACCTCTCACGGCATTCACTCTGATCTTCTCACTGCCAAGCTCAAAGTTAGCAAGATTCTAAAAAAATTATCATTTTTTTTCGTACAACCATTATAAATAATAACCTCTCACGGCATTCACTCTGATCTTCTCACTGCCAAGCTCAAAGTTAGCAAGATTCTAAAAAAAATTATCATTTTTTGTCGTGCGTTGTTGCATGATCGTACATACGCACTCAAATGATACGTTTATTATGATGACGATAAAGGGATAAATGAATGAATTCAGATGGGGAATACGAATGGATGATGATGCACATTACAGCAACTCATAGCACAATACGGATTTCCTTTTTGTTGCAAAGCATCATATCATAACAATATTTTTTTCATCGCCATCCTTCACACTACATTTGCATTTTCATCAAAATGTATTTCATTTCCATTTTCTAAAATATTCTCCTTCATCTATTTATGCGTGCGTGCACAATGTATCCTTCCTCTTCAATGTTCATCAATTCAATGTCTGTCTGTGCATTGTCAATGTGCTTCTGCTGCTGCTGCTGTTGTAAATAATTCTGCCGCAAGCAAATAATGTGCATGCATCATCATGCATGATTCTTCAATTGATGCAGAAAAATAGGGAGAGACGAAAAGAGAGAGAAAAGAAAAAAAGACAAGTTGACTGACTTAGTGAGTACGCAAGTGAATCAAATCGTTTTACGCTGCTAAAATTTATACAAAATGCGTATGCATGCACTTTTTCTCATCATTCTCATCATCATCGACAACACCATGTCACATGAAAAATGAAATGGAAAATAGAAAAAGAAAACATGCACACACACAATTGCATATTGTAACATTGAACTTGTGTATGTTTGGTCTAGCCCGCATCATTATTCGGCAACGTCAACATCATCACTCGCAGGCAAGCAGAGAGGCACATTGAATTCCACACATCCGACAAGATCACATGCATGCGTTCCATTGTTCAAAAGCTTGTACTTTACTGACTGTGTACTTTGTTTCGTTTTTTTCTGTGTACTACGTATTTTTGCCATTTGAATGGTTATTTTAGAGAGAGAAGGAAAGAATCATGTATACAGATTCTGGTTGAAGATAGACATACATTGTTCACCCTTCATTTAACACAGCTACAATTACAATAGACATTTTGACTTTATTCATTTCCATCTCCGTTCATTCCTCCTCCTCCTCTCTCACTGGCTGGTCTGGGCATTAGTTTAGTTTTTTTCTTCTGCTTTCTCACATGTGGCGACCATAAATGTAAAAAAAATTGTGAATGTATTGCTATTTGGCAAAAGACTAGAATGTAATAAACGATAAAATAGATTTTCATTTAGGGATTTCCTCTTGGATTTCTTTTTTAGTTGAAATGAAAGGAAAAGCATTCTGCAACATTGAACTTGATTCAGAATCTCGAAATATAATAACAATAAATGTATCGCATATTTGTAGTCTGTTGTTAATTGAGAAAAGGCAATAATAGAAGAAGAATGGGAATGCAAGCCAGACAACAGAACAGAAAAGAAAAAAAGAGCCGATTGAATGATGTCAATTGTTATAGCCCCACTACATTGATTACTTTTTGCATGTGAGCATTGTTTTTAGTGATATGGTGGTTACTAGAGTACAGAGAAAGGGAAGACAATTGAGATCGCTTTGTTGAAAAAAACGATTGAGTTGGATGGTATTCGTAGTAGTAGCGCCACATGAGGTACGCTACTTACCAAAAAGCCAAAATCTTTGTAAGTAATCGATTGCCTGCGGCAAATGACAAAAACAAGCTTTCTGTTGCAGTTTGCGTTTTTGAAAAGTTCATTTCTGAACTTGAAAACAAGCAGTGCGCACTAATAAAAAGGCTTAACCACATGAATTCATTTGATTGGTCTCACAATCATAATGTTTGCTTGGTTGGATGCAAAAAAAAGTAAATGAATGATGCAACACAACAACAAAAACTATTTGGTCGTGTGCCTCTCTTTCTCTCTCTCTTCTCTTTTTACACTGCATTTGATTTTGTTTGTTTTATGTATTTGTTTTGTGGGGAGTAGTAAAGGAGCTTTCTATTTATTTTGATGGAAATCAAGCAGAAGAAGTTTATGAAAAAAGAAGGAAATGCTAAAGTGCCTTTTTATTTCATTTTTTTGTTCATGTCCGCGTCTTCTCGTTCTCACGATATTGGAGAATTGGGATGAATGGAATGAAATGAATGGAAACGATCAAGTGGGAAATTTAATGGAAGTGCATACAAAAATTGAAGTAAAGAAGCGAAGATTGATAGGGAGCAGCAGTCCGGAGAAGTACTAAGCTAAGCAAGTAAATTGAAGTGTTGATAGGGAAGTTCGCTGACGGAATTAGATTGCTTTATGAAGAACGATGATGCAAGGGATTCAATGTGATGATGATAAAAAGCTGCGCAGTTTATCGGGGACCAATATTCCCAATATATCCCAACAAGTTGCAACCCAATGCCTTTTTTAATCCCGGCGATAATGAAAGGTCCACCAGAACAGCTCTGTACTTCGTACTATTACCATCCCATATTACTCTTCGTTCTTTACATCGAGATTTGTGAAAATGAACGGCAGCAGTACTTTCTGCAGTTTAGTTATATAGGAGCATTATTATTATTATTTATATTTGAGCCAGGGACAGATTAGAAGCGCACATTATGGGAAAATTATGTTGACTCGATAAGACACGGTGGTGGGGCGGAAACCGCCTTCTGTTTGTTGAAATAAATTGAACCATTTATTAAACCGGCTCTCTGCTGTCTTCTTTTCGCTTTGGGAAAAATTCGACTCGCTAAAATCCTCTATTATTATCATCGTCTTTCTATCTTTTACAGCAATTTCTTGTTGGAAAAAAGCCATAGATGAAGAAAAATGTATATATATTTCGAGCCGACTTTGATAATATTTTTTTTCTACATATGAAGACAACACATTAAGAGATATGTGTAGGGAATTGTTTCTGTGTAATATTTTTTTCTGATTTTTTTCATCTCTTCGTCGTGTAGAAAAATGAGACAGTACTGCACTGCACTGGCGTTATTAATAATACTTTTATCAGTAGAACGCATACATATGTATGGAATAAAATAAATAAAAAAAAGTGACAATCGCCCTTTTGGGGCGTGTTCTTCCTCCCTATCACAAATCATTACCATTAGAATTAATGTTCATGCATTATTACGGGGAGGAAAATGCATGGAGAATTCCCAAAAATTCTCCAGGGGCCTAGCATAATTATTATGATGTGCGATCTCCTTCTTGCGAGTTGCGATAATATGTGGTTGTAGTGCTAGCTTTAGCTCTAATAATGGTGATGGCCTACATCCGTGTCGAGCTATCTATCGTAAAGTCTACCGAACAAAAAAGTCATGTCTTGGGTTTTTTTACTTTGTGCACGGGCTGAATTTTATTGACAACTTTCATTGAATATTTTTTTTTATAGAAAATCTTCAAGAAATGCTGTCTAAAATATTGCGCCCTATAAAAGGTCATTAGTCGCTATTCATTCCTTTCTGAAATTTTCTATAAAGAGTTTTACTTTTTGGATTTTCTCTTCTTCTTGTCTAAGCGACGTAACCTGTCTGCAGCCCTTTTTCGATCGAAAAAAATAAAATTTTCTACATGATTGTTGAAATGATAGTAGTCGTGCTGGCAGTTTTGCTACCAATTCCGCCAGCAGGCAGATGAATAGCATAATCATTTATTATTATTTGAGGTAGCAATAGTGCAAGTGCAGCTGATCAGAAACCCAAAAACATATATATTCTGCCATAATTTTTCATCTCTCTCTCTAGGTTCCCTTCTTTTAAACAAGCAAAAATATTGACAGGCATTCTTTTTCCTTTAAGAAAAAAATTTGGCATTCTTCTCATCTCTCATTTTGCTCTCCTTTTCCATCAACATTTCATCCTTGTTCTTTCTCTATTTGCAAACCTTCTTTGTGCTTCTTTACCATTATCATCCCTACCATCGTCATCATCATCATCAGTTTTTGATCGTTTGAATAGGATAAGAAAAAAAGGAGCTAGAGGAAAATAGGTGGCAAGGGAAAAATATCGATCGAGTTTTTACTTGAAATGTTTTTAGTATGTCAATACGACGATATTGAAGATGAAAAAAGGCGCTCTGCTATTTGGTAATGGTATTGATGCTGCAAAATGAAAGCAGAAGAATGAAAGAGTTCAATAGAGCTGAAAATACGAAGATGCGCTTGCCTTTTGAAAAAGCAATTCTTTATGAAAACGTAGCCAAATAATGATAACTTTTAAATGATATTACGTTATATAGCCTTAATAATAATAATAATGTTTTGTTATACTGCGCACACTGTTCGCTTTCTTTGTCAAACAAGAGAAGAACCCAGAGAGTCGTATTAAGCATTAGCTGGGAGACTGAACCATAATACTGAGTTTTACCTACGTAAACCTCAGGTGTGTGTGTGCTTGAGTGTGTGTTGTTTGCGAAATTGAATTGAATAACGGACAGGTCATTTGTAATGTTATAGGTAATTGAGGCCATTCGAAAAGTGGCATGGTATCATCTCTAGAGGTTTAGTTCATATACACACACCACCACCATCTACCACCACACCATCAGTTCAGTTCAGTGTACTACCGCCGCTTCTTTGTAGAAAAAAAAGTCGTTAAATTAGCTTTAGCTTTGATGCCGTATTAAGTACACTGACAATGAAAAATGGCCGGCTATTCTGATTATTATTACACACGTTTCTCGCTTCGTTTGGTGTAGGTAGATAAAAAAATGGACAAAAGTTACGGGCTGGCATTTTCAATTAAATAATGTAGGTCTTTTTCTTCATCAAATCAACATCAACTTCTCTCCCTACACTTGTGAATGCTGCATGTATATGTATGTATACGTAATTATAAGGGCAATTTACTTTTTCACCAGTTTTCCACATTTTTTTTTATTCACATGTGTTTTTTACCCACTTTGTACGTGATTCCTGCTGCATGCATGTTGTGTCGGTTTGGTTTGGTTGTTGTCGGTCAGTAAAGTATATGAGCATAATGCACTAACTACTACCACTATAAAAATGCATTTATGTATATTAAAGGAGACTAGCCTGCCGGCCAGAGTAAATAACAAAAACATCTAGGTACATAATTTCTCTTGCTTGCATTCTCTATCCTATTCTCTGATTCATCTCTATGATCTTTTCTGTGAAAATGAAGTACCAAAGAAAAAAGTGCCAACTTGTCTACCTGGTTTTTCCTGGTTTCTTTTTGGTGTTACCTTCTTCTTCGTCTTCCCAGCAAAACCGGCGATAAATGACTGCTCTGCTCTGACTGACGAGTGATATGGTGGTAGGGCTGCCATTATTATTGTAATAGCCGGTTACAACAAATGATAATAGCTGCATGTAGGTACACGTACAGACGTATGAACGTGTACGTATATTTAAAATTAAATATAATAATATATTTATGCCTTATATGGCATAATATTATGTTTTACGTGCTTTCTCGGCCAGATTTTTTTTATCTTATGTTGCTTTATATGTACATTTTATTGGCAATGGTGGTGGTGGTAGAAAAGACTGACTCGTTTGGTTTGCGTGCGACTATGTGGTGGTACCAACTAGCTAGCTAATCTTGCGGAAAGATCAGTAGTTGAAAGATGTGGCATTATTGATGAAAACTATGTGTGGATAACTGCTTGTTCTACTACTACTGGCGGTGGTACTGGCACAGCACGTTTTTTCTCTTTTAAAAAAATAAAAAAACACAATGTATGTGGCTCAATCAAGATTTTTTTGGGTGAAGTAATGGTGGCACCGACGACGGACGAGGATAAGGTGTTACTCATTTTTCCAACTGAATTGTTAATTTGATAATATATTTGAACAACTTTCAACGTGTGATGTACATTTATATAGGTGGATATTATGCATATATGTATTGGACAGAACTGGTGTGTCTTACCTTCTTACCTAGAATTAAATGAAGTGGTAAATGTTTTGATAAGATATGTCAAAATTATGCTGTGCAGTAATGAATCACACTGTGTTATTGTTAATGTGGGTAATCTGTGAATGTCTACTTCAATTTTTTGGCTGATACACGAACAAGACAATAACAGCTAGTTGAAAAGTTAACTTTTAGCTTAACGACAAACAAAATTTATATATTTGCATAGTCATTGCAACTGCGAAGGGTGTAATAGTTCTTACAGCGTATGAAATCTGAAGTACATATGTTGCTCTTGTTCAAGTCAAAGTAGACTACTTTTTTAAAAGCATTAAGTATTTTCGTATTGATATTTGGTCCTACTGCTCTTGGTGATCGGATCGTACAGTTGGCATTCTAGAATTTGGTTGGCAATGCGGACAACACTGCACATCAACTGCCCCAATGAATTTCACTATTTCAGTTATATCAACCGATCATGATCATTTGTTGTCATCATCATCATCATCATCCTCAAAAGAGCAGCTAAATGCCACAGAGAAGGAAAGATTTTTTTATTGCGGTGCATTGGTTTTTTTGCTTGGTAGTAATAAATATTATTATCGTATCATGATTTCTTGTTGTTGCTGCTGCTGCTTCTGCAATTTTTTATTTTCTTGTAGTAACCAAACCGCACCTAAAAAAACCAAACCTATTAATTTTTTTGTGCGCAACGCTCTGGCATTTAAAAACGAGATGAAGAGGGAGGATGATGATGACGATGATGATGGAAAGAGACGGGAAAGCTATCTGTCTATCGGAAAATGTGATCTTCATTTAATTTTATAGCTGTTTAATAATCTCTCTCTCTCGCTCTCTTCTCCTTTCCCATCTGAATACTAATAAACTGAACATTGACAATACTACAAGAAGTACGTAATAGGGAGAAAAAATATATAGAATGCAAAATTTAATCAGGCACAAGGAAGAATAAGAAGGAATATAGTAATATGTAAAAAGGGAGGATTGAGTTGGATGGAAAATGTAAATGAACTTTTAGGGATCGATGCACGAGCTTTTTAGAGACTTTTATGCGATGCCATGCCATGTTCACTGTTGATTTGACTTTTGTTGTTTATCATCACAAAGCTTGGTTTTTTTAGTTCGTATTATCGTCATTTAAGAAAGGTCACAGAGTCAGCTAAAAAAAGGCAAACAAACTGATCAGCAGCAGAGAGGCAGAAAGCGTGTTTAATCAAATAAAAGTGGAATAAGGAAAAAAAATATAAATGTGTAAGACAATGAAATAATCAAGCCAGGAGAGAAAAGTTTGTGCGCATTGAAACAAAAATTGCAGAGCGTAAAATTTACAGCCAAATATTACAATCACGACGTGATCATAATCATCATAATCATCATCGTCAGCATTTCTTTTTCCTCTAGACATTACATTCTGTGTCTATAAATTATGGTCTATATACCCTATTTCTTATTGGCATATTTTTAACAACGTAATAATCACAATATTTGACGTGAACGAGATGAAATTGAGTTTGGTGATGCGAGAATAAGCAGGAATAATAGAGAAAGAAAATACTATAATAATGTGTATTTATTGGTATTGATGGAAAATACATTGTTGTTGTTACTCGCTTAACTTCTTCCAATTCTGCTTGTAGGGTTTATGACTTTAGCACTGTAGCAGCAGCAGCAGTACCAGTTTTGTTGTTCTTTGGATATGATAATAGAACGGTAGTATATAAAACAAAAATAAACTTTCGGTATGCGTATGAATGTTTCAGAGAACGATGCTCAATTCCAATCCAATTCAAGGAATAGATTGTAATATTCATAATTCATGTAAACATTTCGTGTTCAAAAATAAAATGCAAGTGAAATAAAATGTGTTTCAAGATTGCGATCACACCTTTAGTGCGGAAACTCCTTATTGCTTATCTTCACTGAATACTATACGATAATATTCGCTGTATTAAGCAGTATCGCGTGTCGCACTACCAAACAAGAAACTAAAATTATTGCATGTTTTAAGAAGATCCTGCAAGCAAAATGGAGAGTCTAGAAGTATAATTTTTCTTCAATGAAAGCTCATATAGGTATGCATATGAGCAAACAATGAAATGAGGTAAACGAAAAAAATAAATGCAAATATTGAGACATAGCTTGATTATTATTACTCCTTCTTGCAGGTAAATATACACAGTAGACACATTTTTTTGATTACTGCTTGCACATAGCAAACTAAGCAAACATGCATGACAATAAACATAGTCATGAGAGGTATTTAGACTGTTGGTATGTAAAAGTAAAAGAATGAACAAAATGGAACGAACAACAGAAAAAAAGTATGCTTTGATGATGATGGCGATATGCACTAGGAATTATATGATGATGAAAATCGATATTTGGCAATGTCCTGTGAAAGAAAAAAAAGTATTAGTGATCGAGGCAGTCAGGTTTTTTTTTGTTTGCGGAGCTGTGCGATGCAGTAAATGTCTTAAATAATCATGTTTTAGCGTGTTTGAAAAGAAGCATTTGTACAGCCTTCTTTTCAAGGCGTATGTATTAAGTATGATTTCAAGACCAGTCACACTACACAGTCAATTCAATATAATAATATTCTTTTTATTTAACTTTTAACAAATAATATCGAGTTTTGTTTTACTTCAATCTCAATATATCATCATATTTGCATTATCATTCTTTTTCTTGGAAGAGTGAGAGGGAGACTTTGAGATGGAAAGTAAAAGATACAGAAAACCAGGTAAAGTACTAAGGTTTCCACATACCATCACAACCACACTAACTACCACTACTGCTACTGCAATATGTAAAAAGCTAGAAGTTTTGGGTTTCAGAGGAAATCCCAAGTTTTCTTCTTTTTTTCTTGTAGGGATTCGTATTTGAAGCTGAGAAGAATGTCGGCAGAATGAGCCATGAAAGTAGACGTCTCCTTCTATTTACTACACTATATTTGGTGGCAGCTAATTTGCTGCTGGATAAAAAAAATGTTTTGTATCTACGTCCCACACTAATGTACTACCGCACTACTTGCAAGTTTGTTGTTACGTTATGGATTAGATTAATATTACTCAATTCCTTATTCAGACAGAGAGAACGTGAAAGAGAGAGAGAGAGAGAAAGATGCAGTCATGCTGAACCAACTGGATATTCGCATACCTTCTCTTAGTTTTTCTTATTTTCAAGTAGAAGTAGAAGCAAGAGGAAAATGTATTTTGCTTTTGATGATGATGATGATGACGACGACGACGATTCTTCTCAAGAAACTTGAGGCGATGGAGGGAAAAGGAATACAAGATGAAAATAAATGCGTGCCCGCGGATATTATCTTGAGTTTTCTTCATCTTAAACAAGAAGAAACATTTTACTCTGTTTGGCTCATGAAAAAGTGTACATTCGTCTCATGCCTCAGCAAAACATTCTCACCATCTTTGCTTTACTTGCTGTTGCATTTTATATGCGGCTTGTATTAATATTCAACCACGTTTATCAGCAGTGGTGGTAGTAGACTTCACATCTTTTTTCCATGCAAAATGCATCTTGTCGTGACGATGAGAAGAAGAAGGGTTCAAAATTCAACTCAACTTACGCATCACACCACACAAAAATATTAGTCTGTTCCATACCACTGAGCTGTCTTGCCATTTCATTCAGCCACTATCATCATATCGCTATAATCTTGTATACTTTGCATTTTCTGTTGTGTTGCGTTTTTTGTCTTTTGTTTTAATATTTTATTTATTATAAGATGTCTAGGAAAATAAGGTAGAAATTTTCTGGTAGTGGTAGTGGAGATTTTTCCCAGACAAGAGAATAAAATATGAATAGCCTATGTGCAATGCATTAAAATGCATGCGAAAAAAAGGTTCAGGCACAGCCATACCAAAGCAAAATAGTTTTGTCCCTCTCATCTTTCATCATCCTCGCATTCGCATTCTCATTATTTTTCAAAACCTTCATTATTCCAGGGAAGAAAAGGGGTAAAAGGGGGAAACAGATTACCATCTTGTGTGGAAGGAAAACTTTCGCGTTTTAATATCTTCTTGTGGAGAGCGCGAGAGAAAACTCGCCAAAGGGGAAAAATTCTAAACAAAACAAAACAAAGTGCACTTCGAACGACATTCACACAATAGCAACCACCGCTCTTCTTATTTGTGCATGCATATCGGTGGTGGTGCAGCACTTCAAAAAAGCAAATTATTGTGGATTACAAAATGACTGCTTTGTATTACTTGCTCCTTTTATCAGAAGAGTAGCAACAAAGTGGAAATAATTTTAAAAGTTTAGTCTTTTCAACATGCAAATTATAATAAGGCAAGAAAATCGTAAATTTTGTGTGAAAATGGAGAAGTAAAAACTTTGGCATAAATCACTGCTCGTTTTCTAATTCATTTTTTTCTTGTAGCTTCTAATTCATTATAAATTTCTCGTTGACTTTTAAAACCTGTTGTGTTGCTGCTACCTTTTACAAAATAGATAGAATGGCCCACAGAAGATCATGTTGGCGTTTTAAAGTTTATTTTCATTTATGTACTCTTTATCATGATGATGATGATGATAGCAGTAGTAGTAAAAGCACACGTGCAAAACAATAAGTAGTTTTACATTTACAAGCATTGTTGGTGGATGCATTTTGTATCCATTTGTTACTTACTACCGTTTTTTTTCTACCATGTTTCTTCAAAGTAAAAGCCTTCCTGCACCTACCCTCTCGTCCTCCGATTATTGCTATTATTCAAAAGTAATGATCCATAAATCACAAAATACATAATGATGATGACTTGTAAAACTATTCAGTAAGCAGGCAGCCAGCAACTCTAGCATGTTTACTTGTGTGCTTGCACCCGGATCACAAGAGTTGAAGGAATTGAATGAGTGCTACTTTATAGTAAGTGCAGGAGAATAAATAAAGCAAGTAGGAAGAAGAAGTAGAAGAAAGGATAAGTGCCGCGCTTTCTTCCTCTTCGTATTCCCATTACCATCAATAGATTGTTTCAAAAAGGTCGTAACTTAAAGATAATGGCGGCAGTGGTAAAGCGATGCGGCGTGTATGTGTGTGTGTGCGTCGTTCTTTAGAAAAAATAAAATAAAAATTTTGGTTCAGTTGAGTTCAAAGAAGTTGGATGCGTGCGTGTGGCTTCTCTAGAAGGAAAATAGTGTAATGATAATGATGATGATGACGATGATGACTGAGGCCATAAGGGAGCTATTGCTACTTTTTGTCGTATACTCGGTGGAGAAAAGTTGTTGTTGCTACACAGGTACAGGAGGAAAATGAATGGGAAAGGAAAGGTGGAACAGGGAAACGATGATAATCCAAGTTTCCATTAAAAAGAGGTTTGCCCTTGCTGCTTTTTCTGGAGAAATAAAATGCTTATTTTGACCGAATTGCGAGTTCTATTCTTGGCGTGCTTACTACTTTGTCCGTCGGTTGAATGGGAAGAAAGGCTTAGGAGAAAAGAAAGATGGTTTTGTTGTGCTTTGGTCTCTGTTAAATAAAATGAAGAAGAAGAAAGACGAAATTGTACAGGTAGATAGGTGGAGATACACAATGCGTGCACCTACACAATCAATGGACCGTTATTATTATCATTATATTTTCTGGTGGAATAAAGAGTAAAGTTGTAATAGGAGAATGACTCGGTAGCTTTTTACGAGTCCATTGTGTATCGTTACCTGTCATAATATGTTATACCCTGGCTTATAAAGGTGATGCAATGCAGCTCTTTTGAATGAGAAGCCAAGTCAGCCGAGAATTGTGGGACATGTACTTGGGTACGTGCAGTCACCCACCTATTTTATACAAAAAATGAAACTAATAAAAATGGCAACACATGAAATGACTAGCAACTTGAATGATAGGTCTATGAAAAAGAAATTCGAATTTACGCATTACGAATGACAAATTAGTAGGTTTGAGTAGACAGACGGTGGTATAAAAAGGCTGAAAGAGACCTGGAGAAATTAATGAATCGATAATAAAATTAAAATGCACTAAATGCCTAATAATTAACTTTGAGTACGTCCATTGCCATTAATTGAATGCCAAAAAACCTTTGCTAATGGGTAATATACAATTTGTTTTTTTAAAAATTTAAATGGCATTAAACTGAGCCAAAGTTACTTACAAATACTCATTATATCGAAAGGGTTTCCTCATATGTACATATCAGACAGACTGTAGTCTTCTGATGGGAATTCGGATTGTCATTTTTATAGACTACTGAAAGTCAAGTTGGCGCACACAGATTACACGTGTCTGCTTATAGTTACAGTTACAAACAAGTAACATTTTTATACTCATTCAATGAATGATACCAATAGCAGAAAAAATAAACGGATGTACTTACAGTACTCCAACTGTGAACAAAGTTTTGTATAGACCTGACGAAAAAGAAAAATCGTCTTTTCTCTCCTTGAATAACTTTCTTTATGACCATATCATCAATATCATCATCATCACCGTTTGTCATACCCCATTGGAAATGAAAGCAATTCGTATAATATACTGAGTTGTATGGATTTCAAAAAAGTAGAAAAAATCGATAAGCTCTTTTTTGACAGCTTTTTGCTGGTAGTTGGTTCGAAAGTATATAAAAAAGTTAAATGAAATGATAGGAGTATGATTGGCTGTATTATCATCACCATCATCATCATGATCCTACCAGAGCATTACTTTGTGACGGGAAGGAAAAACAACTTGAATTCGGTTAGGGACCTGTACACCACCACCACCACCACCATCGAGAGCCTTGAAGAAGGACAAACTTTTTTCTTCCAAAAAAAACTCCCATCATCCATCCACTACTCTACATGTTACATTCATGATGACATTCCAATGCCTTTTTGATGTACTTTATCCATCCAACTTGGAACATACAACGATGATGATCATCATCATGCTGGTGAGTGGTGACGGTCTGTGGACACGTGTGGAGCAACGAAGAAACTTTTTATGTACTTATTTCTGTAGTTGTTGTTGTTTTGTAACTTGTTCACTTGTTGTAATGACGTTACGACTAGGATCCTGTAAACATTAAAACTGTACTAAAGTATACTCCACACTCGACACTGGTAGTTAAACAACATGATAGTTATAAAAGACTTGATTATGATGACGATGATGATCACGGTCGTGACAAGATACCTGCTGTTTTTTCTAGCCCATGGAGAGGGAGAAGAGACACCCAGAGATCACAAAATAAAAGTCCTGTTTTAATGCAATAAAAAAACTCTACGTTTTTTCTCAGCAGTTTTAAAACTGTGAAAAAATAAGGTGAAAAAAGCTAAAACTTGATGATGATGATACGATGATGTCGTCATGTCGTGATGGGAGTGTGGACTGAAGGGTAAAGAAAGAGTAATGACGACCAAACCGGGTTTTTTACACACACGGTAAAAAACAGAGAATGGGAAGGCTGTACAAGAAAAACATTGAGGGCTTTTTGGTAGTATAGTTTTTTTTGTTGTAATTTATAACTGGTAAACTAGGTAGTAGTCAGTATTGCATGTATACTTTGGTGCGTAATGATCTGTTTCTTGTTGTAGTTTTCTGACATAATTACTGCACAAGGAGTGACTTTTTAACGGTTGCTTGATTTAAGGGAGAAAATGGGCTAAACGGTACATAAATTGCTTGGTTTTTTGACAACAAGAAAAAAAATAATACGCATTTAAGGA
>JAHZMZ010001614.1:0-63603 GCA_027743805.1 Lepidocyrtoides sp. E14
TATATCTCCCAAATCCTTTGGCAAATACCCGAATAAAATGCATAAAAAAGAAGGCTGACGCTTCTGCCACTATAAAAGATTGTGATGGGGTGAGTATGCAAAACAACAATATTGCCTCTCTCTTTTCCTCCTCATCTTCTTCTCCCTTCAAGTCAAGTGAAGCAATGCATAAAGACGCAGCAACTCTCGCACAACTACTACTATTACTACTACTACAACTACTCTTCTTCTTCTTACTACTACTAATTTACAACCACCACAACCAAATTCAGAGAAATAAAGCAAGCACACACTGGCTGGACTGTTCAAGTTCATCTTTTGGAATTCTATACAGAGACGAGAGATTATCGAAGGAGCAAGAACAACAACAAAGGCTTCAATTCAACTTTTGCAGGACTATTTTATTTATTACGTTGAATATTATGTGACTTGTTTGCCTCTACTACCACCACGCATCTATACGCACAAACTTTCCCGAGATACAACCGCTATGCTTTTATTCTTTAGAAAAATTCACAACAACCATCCTACGCATAGAAGCACCAGTTTTTTTACGCACTGACAAAAACGCATTCTTTTTACCCTGCGTGCTCATCATCATATCTGAGCACGTAGGAATATACATGCATATATATAAGACAGTTAGTATGCTATGTATATTACATATATATCAGAAAAAAAAGATACCAAAACATTTTTTATTATTATCATCATCATCATCTCTGATACGCACAAAAACATACTTTAAATACATGCGCAAAACGGATGTACATTTTTTCGTGAACATGATCATCATCATCAGTGCCAGCGAGTGCAGTGCAAACCTACAAATATTTATCCAATGCTAAACTGCTCAGGACGAGGATGAGCATCTATCTATATATTATAGCTGAATCTGAAACTGCTGCTGGGAGATGATTGCCGTTTTGTGCTCATTTTTTTTACTTGTCAGTGTGCGTAACTCCAACTAGTGTGTGTAGTACGCACATTTACAAAAAAGACACTCTCTGGCTTGTTTGCTTACGCACCATCATCATCCTTCTTCTTATTCTTCTCTATGAAAATCCTTTCAGTCATTCATTCCAACAGAGGGATATATATATGTGCAGCAAAGTAAAACCCTAAATTCTTTGATGATGAACAGGAACCAAAAAGAAGAATAAAAAAAGGTACAAGTCAGGTTTAACATTTTAAAACTAACACACACACACAGACACGAAATTTAAATGCATACCTGCTTTTACTGCTGTTGTTTATGCATAACATTCCTCTCTTGTACACTGCTTACTTATATGCTGCAGTTTTTTTTTTCAAAAAAATAGTAAGCAGAAGCAAACGCGTATTTTGTCGTTAACACCATCATGCTCTGCAATTTATACTTACTTTTGTAAGAAAGCATTACACGTATATGCGTACGTACTTTGAGAAAAAATCCGGTTTGCATAAATTATGTAAATGCATAATATGCTTTTGCTCTTTTTTAGTCAAACTTTCAATAATGCATATGTAGTAGTCAGTAGTACTCCAATTCTAGTACAAAAATATGTGTAGGTTTATATAAGCACAAGTGCAGAAGATGAGAAATGATCAAGTAATAAAAAAATATGTATGAATACCTACGCACACACGCATCATCATCATCATCATGAAAATGCACAAAAGTATTTTTCTCTCTGAGATTGTATGTGTGTATGTGTGTGTCTTCTTTTTCTCTGCGTGTGTTCGTTTTCATTCCTTCAAATTTTGACTGAGAACGACACAGAAAATGATACACACTTATACAAGTTTTGTAGTTTTTTTTTTTTTTTTTTTTTTTTGGTGCGTAGGGACATAAAAAAGCAACCTAAAGGATGAACGATGAACGTGAATGCATTATGGTACGATTGTTTGTTTGTGTGTGCGGTTGACAAAATCTCGATTCAATAGAAGGAAAAAAAAACAGCGGAAGCATCCATCTCTCTCTCTCTGTTATGATGATGATGATGATGCTTATGTGTGAGAATGCCGATGATGATGTTACCACTAAAACAGTCAAGTACAAGAACAAGTCAAAGTTGTACATGGATGCAATATTTTTTTAAAGGTTGCAACAACAGCAGTCTGTTTGTTTTTCCTACGCACCAATACTACTACTTACTACTACTGCTGCTGTTGCAACTGTTATCGTAGCTAATGATCAACAAAAGTGCAGCCGGAATAACAACTAAGAACCATGATAAAGCTGTGATAGAGAGATGGATGGGATAGGAGAAGAGGACAGCAAATAATGATTCTCTCTTCTGGAATATTGTTATTGTCTAAATAGCCTGGTCTGGTCCATCATAATGACAAACAATTACAGTACATGACGATAAAATGTCTGTTTAGAATGTGTGCTTGCTACTCTACTCTCTTTGGTATGCTATATTACGCAATGAAAATGATGTACGACAAAAATGGGAGAAATTCTCCTACTAATCATGATGATAATGATGATAAACAATTGGCAAAAATGTTTCATTCAAGCTCATGAAAATGTATGATTGAAATAACCAATGTTTATGATAATGAATAAAACGTGGTCTTTCTCCACTCTTTGTACTAGTGGACACACTGCCTGCAAGTCTCTCTCTCTCTGTTGTACCAATATAATTGAGGAATGTAAAATGTATTATACAATTCATTGCTACTCAAAAAACATACAAGAAATAAATTTTCCTTCTTGAGATATTATCAGCGTATCACCGAGAAAAAAAAATTACGTAATGAGTAACGAGAATATAAAGAAATGAAAGAGGACCGACGACAGAGCAAAAGTGAACTCTTTATTTTAACATGAATATAAAAAAAAGTTGTGTTGCAAGAAGAGAAAAAAATGAAGAAGAAAAGTATCATCATCACACCACAAGAGCTCATCTTTCTTTTTTATCATTCATCCCTCCTGCCTGGATCTGCTGCATATAAGAACATACAATCTCATCGATTCCTGATAGCAGAGACAGACGAGTAACTTGAGTTATGAGAGGAAAAGGTCGTAAAATGTTGAATGAAAAAAAAACAACAACAAGAAGAGAAATGTGGTGGACCAAGATGAAAAGCTTAATTGATTGCACACACAAGTAAAAACAAATTTACAGGATGACAATAAGAAGAAAAAAAAGAGGCAAGTTGAGTTTGCTGTATGTACGTACGTGCTCAAAAATTATTATGTGGAAAAAAGTATGAAGAAAAAAAAAACAAAAAAAGGAGATAAGCTTTACGAGAGAAATAAAATTAAAGTGAACAGGTTTCGATGAAAATGACAAGCGAGAATAAGCAAAATTTCAAAATTAACACTTTTCCTTTTCTTGTAGCTTATTTCCCCACCTGTCTGCCACCACCACCACTATACCTTATATGTGTTTATTAGAAATAACGCTTGCTTTAATATTTATGAAAATCCTCCTGGAAAACTGAGTCTAAAAACATGCCAACTTCAGAAAGTACCAACAATTAAAAAAAACAGCACAAGTATTTCAAAAAGAGGAAATCCCTTTCTATTATTTCAACTTCCTTCAATAAATCCTTTTTAATTGGCCATTTTCCTTCAAAACATATTAATATTTCAGATGACTGCTCAAACACTATAATAACTTTTCTCTCTCCGAGCAAAAAAAAACCGCCACAATAGGTCTGTCATCCATAAAAACTCTACCATCATCATTAACACAGTTTACATTACAACATTTTCTTTCTATTCTCTTGTCTTAATGAATCATAAAAAGTAAAACTACTACATTTAAAACTCGTTTGAAAATAAAATCAAAATGAAATGTAAATTCACTCGGAGAAAATTGTTCATTCACTAAATAAATTTTTATCTTGTTACTATCATTATTTTTTGGAAAAATTTAAACGTAAAACATTGCAGTTTTTTATTATCGTAAAAAAATCAAACCGTATTTAGTGAAGTAAACAAAACAGAGGTAAATGATAACGGCCTAAAAAAACGATAAGAAAAACAATTTTCCAGTTATTCTCCCGACGATGATACGATCCAATTAATGCAATGTGACATCCTGACAGCAACTTCCGGTTCTAATTGCTTGAAATTAGATTCTTTTTTTTATGAAGACAGTAGTGGTAGTAGTATATATAGTAGGTCAACAAAAAAAAGTTGGTCAGATAACGTAATAATGAGTAATGTGTGTGTGGGGAAAAGCAACATGTGTGTTAGCGTGGATGAATGGTAAGCTACGCTTGCATACATATTATCTCTCTAGTAAGCCAACCGTCATGTTTCATTATGAACACGTAAATAATCTCGTAACGAGATGGGTAAAAAGCATTGAATGAAATGCTATCCTATTATTATTTTATTAAAACGGGATAATTCGATCTCATTAGAGAATCTTGATGGGAAACATAGTAATTTAATGAATAGAAGAGCGGTGAAGTGGATGGATGCAGACAGACAGAACGAGACGGGGAAATGAAAAAAAAAGTTCGCGTTATAGTAATGATGGGGAAAGTGGCATACCTTAAGGTCAAGATAGTAGCGACGATTGGTTTTCACCATGACTTCGGACTTGAGTTTACCATCCTCAGGAACATTCTCAGGATTAGGCGGACCTAGGAACAGAGATTAGATTAGGCCTATAGGCTAAAAGAACAGCAACAGCCGAACTGGGTATATAATAACACGTGTAGATTTTTCTTAGGGATTAGTTTTTCATGCACTATGGACTGTTTGATTACCTAGTGAAGCGTAATAGTCGCTGAAAGATGACAGGTGATCACGAAACTCAGCTGCTGTCGATAGAGCCAGGTACACTTGACACAGAAAAAAAAGAGAAAACAAAAACCGTTTCAAAAAATGCAAACGTTTGAAATTCCTGTGTTGATACATATATTGGCATATTATATGGCACCGGCAATGGCTTTCTCATCTTTTCACGGCTTAAACTTTTACAGCTATGCATTTACTCAAACAAAGATAGAAATCAGGATGGGTCCTCCCAATATGCATCCTATGGATTTGATGAAAAGGGACGGATTTTTATTTGCTGCATTGTAAGGGTTTCAGAATGTGCAACCTTCTCGGAAATCCATTCATGCTTACATGACAAATATAACGTGAAATAATCGAAAGGATAAAGCACAACCTTTGTTACATCAAGGGGTGAATTGCTTTCACTTGGGACGATGCATTATGCTACATACGTATGTACCTTAATGTAATGCTTTACGTTGACTGGTACGAAAATGTTTTTCATCAGGATTAATAAATTTTTGTTTTGACAAACTTTTTGCTTTTTTATAGTTTTTCTGTACGGATTACTCGAAACCACATTGAAATGGAGCATAGGAAAATTATATAGTAAGGTATACACCATGCAAAGGAAAGTTTCTGAATGTTCATTCTTCTGTGACGATGAAATGACAATTGAATGCACACAATTATTTAAAAAGTGTAATGTCGTGTAGAAGCATAGTCCCTACCACTCCACTTGTCCATTTCAGTCGACACCATCTCTTGACCCTTTCGTAAGTTTTGCCGGTAAAGCCAGTGCCAGTGCTGGAAGTGTTCCATTGAGGATACAGCTTCCTATGAAAGCAATTAACTAAAATACTAATTTACCTTATTCTAACAATAAGATGGTATTTCTTACCTTGACTCCGCCGTCCATCTGCTCCTATCTCGGCCACTTTGATAAACTTACCTCGAGGATTCTCCTTTACATCCAGGTAGAACCTTTTTGACTGGATTTGGAGCATCTTGGAGGCCAGCTCCTGCTCCTCTCCTTGACCTGTGGAGTGACAGAATGATACAACAATGAAAACATGACTCTCTGGGAAGCTTCTTTATGAACCATGCGAAATAAATTGCTTAACCTAGAAAATTAAAACTTGCCCTGACCTAATCCCCATAACCAAGCATTTGCATCATCATCACCTTCACCTTCTTTTCGCCACATTTCGTGTTCGTGTTTTTGTCACCAATTTCTTTACTTTTCTCTATACTACCCAACCACCACCACCACCAACCACAACAACAACACACTGATTGATTGACTATTTTATACTTTCTTTGAACAAAAATCTTGTACTCTGATCTGATCCAACCCAATATATGTATATATTTATAGAAAAGACGACCGTTCTCTTTGTTTGAGATCGTCAAAATGTCAAAAATTTACTAAAATTATGAAAATATGCAGTACTCTGATCTGATCCAACCCAATATATGTATATATTTATAGAAAAGACGACCGTTCTCTTTGTTTGAGATCGTCAAAATGTCAAAAATTTACTAAAATTATAAAAATATGCTTAGCGTGCTAGTGGTGCTGTTCATGAAATCCTTCTGTATATCACTTCATTTTTTTTTTAAAAATTGTCTTTTGACTGAGCAAAAAATATTGTCGTCAGAAACGTTGTTATCGTTGTCCTCATTCACACATCATCAGCAAAGCATTGCAACAGTCTTCTTATTTAAGTCAGCCTTTTTGCCCAGAACCTTTTTTTTATTCCTTCAATCTCCAAAATATTTATTTCGTGTTCCAAAACTGTCACCTCAATGTATTCCCGTATGCAAACATGCATGATGATTTTATAAACGATACGTAGCACCAAAAAAATAATCCTTCTTCACTCGCTCCTGCTTCTTTTCTCCGAAAACAACAACAATCTCCACGAACCATAAATTCCCACGCTATGATGATGAACATCAAAGTAAACTCCACTTAAAAAAGTTCCAAGTTCCTTCAAAACAACAACTCATCATCATCATCAGCGACAATCCAAACACACTTCCTATTCTGTTCTTGCAGCAAAACAAGTGAGCAAACAGCAAACCAACAACAGTTCCTAACATTAAAAACATGCTTTCACATTCCATCATCATCCACGTCCGCATCTTTTCCTCAACCCATCATCCAAAATTAATTTTCTTCTGAGCTGTCCTTTTCCCCTTCAAGCTCATCAACCTCAGCGGCAGCATCCCAACAGGTATCGGATTCCAAAACGGCATTTCCCGACAAAGACACCAGCAACATCAGCAAACTCGTCATTTCGCAGCATACTACTGAAGTGCGCATTAATGAAGTAGTAGTAGCAGAAGAAGAAGAGCAGTGGCACGTGTCACAACAATTGGTATTGGCATGTTCGCTGGATGAGCTCATCAGCACAGGATTTTTTCGCATACTACTACGACTGTTCATCAGCATGACGCAGATACGTCCACTATTATCATTATTTGGATGAATTGCACATATTTTATTGTCATCAGTGAAAGTACATGGAAAACAAGAAGAGAAGCAGTCACTTTCCCAGCTCATCTTTTCCACTACGGACGGACCAACGACGTATGTATTTTACGTATATTATGAGAACAATACGCGAAATGATTTTTTTAAGCAACGCTAATAATGTCACTTTTGGGAAACAATATTGAAATGTTGTTTTAACATGAAAACAAAAATTGTGTCATATCAGTCTTTTTTCTGTACTTTTTTGAACAAAGCTACAGTTATTACAATTTTCAAGTTGCACTAAGCTCAGAAGATATTAAAAATATGAAATATTATAAGTACGGTAAAAAAACACCCGTGTCTTTTCTTGGAACACAAAAACAGGAAGCTAAAATATTATTTTTCTTTTTTCTTTTGGTAATTTAATGAACACATGAAGAAACAAGAACTTTGGTATAGGAAACGAAATTATCGTTACAATTTTTTTTGTATTTGTACTAAAAAATTTCCAGCAAATGGTATAAAAAAAAGTTTTTGTGAGAATATTTTTTAAAAATAATATGTTATAAGTAAAACCGGTCAGTCTGTATTTAAAGAATGGTGTTGCTTGATTGAGAACTTTAGAGAAAATGAGAACAGTCACACTTAATTAACGTTCCTTTGCACTTTTTTTCCGAGTTGGAGGAAGGGTGAGAGAAAGAGAGAGATACACACACAGCAGAATAAATTCATTTCAACTCAATTTATCATCGCAGAGACATGATGTCTGCTGCTGTTGTGTTACTTTGAACACAAAAGTTTTGCACATTCGCAGTAGAGTAGCAGCAGCAAGAAAAAAATTGATCGCCACACACACACACACAGAGACACAGAACAGCAGTAGTACTACTCACATGATGAGACACAATAGAGTACGCACACAACTACCTGTTACGTCTTTGATATTGAAAATAATGTCTTTTTTTTAAAAAAAAATACAAGTTGTGTTTGTTAGTGTGTTGAAATGAATAGCACCGCAGTTATAATATAGATAATGATATATTGATTAAAATATAATTAAAACAAAACTGCACATTCCTGTGCTTATTTTTCCTTCCGTCCTTCCTGCCTCCTCCAATCCACCTTTCCACCCCGATCACCAACAAAATCTCTATGAATTGTAAAATAACTGAACATCAAGTTTTTCCTTCCTTCCTTCCATCCACCACACTACTACATACCAGAAGAAGAACAGAAAGGCACACAGAAAACAAAACCCTCTCTTCTCTACTCGTCTCTCTCCATCATAATATCGTCATCAGCACGATCATGTTGATACTACTACAGCTCAAAGTAAATGGTCGTGGTAATAATGATCATGGTGATGATGATCAAAGCCCGTGTTATGTTTTTTTTGTTACAATATCTTTCTCTCAAACTGCTGCTGCTGGTGGTGGTGCTGCTATTATTATTGCTGCTACATTCAACTCGGTAGTAAAATGCGTTCAAAAAATGTAAACGTACTTACTACACAGTACGTATTTACACACAGGAAAAATAGTTTTTTTACGCAATGTATGAAGAAGCTGTAGTAATTCGTGCGTAGTAGTATTCAGTTTGTTAATACTACTACCGCTGTTACAGCAGCAGCTCAGCAATGTGACGAAGACGATTATGTTGTTTTTTTTATTGTTGCCAGAAGCAAAGCAAGGCTGTAGCTGACTCTCTTAACTTAAAAAAGTTACAAGCAGCAAAGATAGATATACGACACACAAATACACACAAACACACACAGAAGATTTGAAACTTATCTTTTCAAAAAAAAGAAAAGAAAAAAAACTGCCCGTATATTTTAATGGAATTAAGTTTGGTTCATCTTCACGCAACTTCGGAAGAACAACAGCAACTACTGCTACTGCCGTGCATGTACGTAGGTATTATATTCCATTCCACATACACACACATCTTCATAATAATAATTATGGGATGTGTATCATCATCTGCTACTACTACTACAACCAGAGAGAGAAAACCAATCCATCCTCCAAAAAAAACGTGTGCATATTATGCATAGCACACACACACACACATGAAAAATACGCACAATGTGAGCGAATGTGTTCAGTGTGTGTATCATTCGGAAAAAAAAGAGAATGAGAGAGAGAAAAAAAAACACGTAGGAAAGGATTAATGTATATAAGAGAAACCACCGAATTGTGATGAGGACATTGCTTTTGAAAAGTTTTCAAGAGAGAACACACACACTGCGTATAATATCATTACAGTAACAACAAGTTACAAGAAGAGAATGAATAACATGTAGGTATACATGTTAGTAAGTAACTAGCAAAAGAAAGAGCCTCATCATTTATTATCATCATCATTCGTCGTTCCTGGTGCACTGCACTGACACCACCACCACTACATAAGGTAAGTAAAATACCATAATATTTTAGTTAAGTTGGTGGTGGTGGTACATAGGCATCATCATCATACATTTAGAAACATGCTATTCTTCTTCCAAATTCACCACAGTAGAACCTTGCCGTTGTAATCCTATTATTTATACAACAGGAGTATCGTGCAATATAAGGAGCACGTAAGTATGTTTTTTAAGGAACTGGTAATACCTATATTACAAAAACTAACTCATCATCATCATCCACAATCTATCCATACATACCATCACCACCACCACGCCACCGACACGACCGAATAATAACGCTGCTAGAAAGAAAAAGGCGAGAGAAGAGAGCATTATAATTCAGATTGTATTATTTCATACTTTTCTTGGCTGTCATTTCCTACTTGACGCTGCTATGCTTAAAAACACACCATCAATATTTTTTTTCAGAGTGTGAGAGAGTGAGTGGAGTAGTCGTGGAATGGGTTTATGAGAATGTATCAGAAACATACAGGAGAAGGAGACACAAGGTACGTACTCTTCTTCTTCTCCGTACCTATATACAACGACGACAACGCAACACACGTAACATAACGTACGCACTTCTCTTTCATTTTTTGCTATTCTCCGCTTCTAAAAAGCATACTACTACTACTACTAACTTTATTTACTGAATCTGACTCTTTTCACAATTACTACTGGGACGACACTACCACCACCACCACTACTTGTTCCAAAATGTGCTCCTCCTCACAACGAAATCCCATTCAACAAGAAAGAGATGAGTATGCAAAATGTGTGAAACAAGGAGCCGAGCGAGCAGGAGCAGCAGCATCATCATCACTTGTTTGAATGTAAAATAGCTGTAACAGCAGTAGACATGTGATGTTTTTTAGGTACCTACATAAACTAAACATGTGTATCAGCATTGTTATCATCATCATCATCATCATCTTCTTGGAGCGAATAATATAGTATGTAACTTAAGCAGTAATACTAGTAGATTATTATTATTATAAGTGGTCTTTATATAAAGCGTCCTCTTCCCTCTCTCTCTCTCTCTCTCTCTCTGTGGTAAAATAGTAGTGTATAGAGAATAACGATAATAAAAAAGCAACAGGCAGCAGCTGAAAAAGAAGCACAGCAGCAGCAGTTTGGTTAAGACAGAGAGAAGAGAGAAACTCGCTCAATAAGAAGCGCAACAACAGAACAGACACACAGAGAATCTTTTTTTTTCTCTCTCTCTCCAACTCCAACACATTTTCAGTAAAAGTGTTACTAGCGATGATGAAGCCGATTTGCTCTTCTCTCTCTCTACGCATTATTGATGCTGCCGTGAAGTAATACCTACGTACGTTCAGAACAGACACACAAGGAAAGGATGCATGCATAAACTTTTTATTTAGTTTTTTTTCTGAGAGAATTCACTTGTAAAGCCGTAAAAAATTTCTACCGCTGGTGCTCTTTTGCTAGTTAAGTGCCATGATAGAGTAAAACTATGTATTTTACCAGAAAGAGATAATAATATATCGACGTAAATTCTTTAAAAAAAGGGGTTCAGCTTAAAACGAGGGAAAAAAGGACATTTATAGTACGGCAGTGTTTTTTTACGCAGAAAAATACACGGCATGTCGAGTAGCACACACACATACACACACAAGAGTAAGAGAGAAACTGTTTAATAGTGTGTGTCAGTTAGTTAGAGCCAATAAAGAAAATATGTAACTTTGCGAGAGATATGTTACATGCCAGTCAGTATGCTCTTGATCACACACACTCGATAGAAGCAGCAGCAACAGAGGAATTAGTGAGTAGTAGCAAGTTTGAATAAATGGAGAGAAATTGAAATGAATTCGAAGAAGAAAAAGTCGCATCTTTTTTTTTCATTTGCCAACAAATGCCAACATTTTTATACGTTAAAGTAGCGTCGTCGTGTAAGAAAAAGAGTGGTGGTGGTGGTGGAATGGAGGAAGAGTAAAAGTATGGAGGTATGTGCATAAAAACTTGAAAGGATAATACGCAATGCATAAATAAAGAGAAAAAAGTTTATCGAATGACATGCAAAAGCCATGTAAAAACCAAAGCTGCCGAGTCGGTAAAAAGGGTTTAACAAGCTTACATTCAATCCACAAGGGAATTCCTTTCAGCAGCAACACTACATACCTATCTTTTGCAAGATGAGTAGATGAACTAGAAGAAGAAAATGAGCAGCAGGGGAAAAAACGAAATATATAGTATGCGTACTACTACTACAACTACTAGTAGTAGTAACTTTTTTTAAATATTTTTTATACTAGAGTTGTAGTAAAACTACATAACGTGTTTGCAGGAAAGAGGTTTTAATGATATGAATGGCATAACTGCTGCTGCTCACGATGATGATGATACCACATAGCAATCTGATAGTAATTTTTTGGCAGTTTAAAAAAACCACAATGCGACTTTTACAGCAGCAGCACTTAACGAACAAATGATGTAAGTAGAGATGGGAAAAAATTGATGTTAAATAATTAAATCATTAAGGGTCCTTTAGAAGTTAGTCGAAAAAAGAGAGAGCGAGCAAGAGAGACGTCGAGAGATATTTTTAAACCTTGTTCCCAGCATTTCATTTCCTAGTAAATTTTTGACTGTTTTTCATTTGAGAATAAAAGGAGCCGGAATATTTACAATTTTCCTGAAAAAAAAGTCTGCTGATGAATAGATTTTTGTAGAGAATAAAAAAAATTTGTACGTTCATACAAAGCGTAAATCCTTCGGCATTTCTCTCTACTTTCTACACGGTTCTATTAAAGTTTTCCGCTGTGTCTACTTGATGTATAGCAAAACAATGAGTCAAGTTAAATCGCGCTCTTCTTTTTTTCTTCATTTCCTTTACGCATTATCAAGAGCAGAAAGAAAAATAACGGAGAAGAGTAAGAAAGCAATCCAGCATGAAAGCAAAAATTTTTTTTTTCAAGAAGAAGCATGAAGATTCAGAAAGCCGGGCCAAAATCCATTGTGTTAAAACTTCATGGTTGGTCTCCACAAGTTCGTCATCCACACCAAACAAACATACTTGCATCAACATTGTCAAGCGTCAATACATGCTACTAACAGTCCAATATATTCACTATAATTCCAATCGAAGCAGAGAAGTAGTAGGGTGGAAATTTCATATATGAGCTTGCTTGCAAACAAGAAAAATATTTTTTTTTCGCTGTTGCAAGAAGAAACAAGCATATTTATCAAGACAAAAAGCAAAAGGAACTTGTATCAGGTTAAAATATCTCTAAACATGCGGAGACACCCTACACGCATCAACCCCACGGCTCTTTTATGTGAGCAAATATGCGTATCTATTAAAGCTGCTCCTTATTTTCTCTATCTCCTCTTTTCTCTCTGTTTGCACGTTAATCAGAAAAAAATACAGTGGCAGTAGTAGTGGCAGCAAAACTTTTTTTTTTACACAGCCACAAACTGTAGTCCATCGAAAACAAAGCATAACATTATCAACGAAAAAGGGTAAATAAATAGTCGCAAGGATGATGGCTTGCATGCAAACCTGAATATTATGTTATGCTGATGATGATGCTGCTGCTGTTGAGTAACAAACAAGAACGCATGTTGTATCAATAACACAAACGCATCACTGGTGATTTTCCACAGATGACGACGATGGACCTAAATTACCAAATAATTTTACTTAATAAAAAGTAATACACGCATGAAATGAAGTCGATTTACTGCCAATTCATATACCTACTCTGTTAAGCTGGTTCACACAAACACACGTAACAGCCACTAAAACGGGGCAATATTTCCTAAATGTTTTGCGTTTTTATGACGCACGTCGTTGAGAGAGAAAAAAAGAACAGGGCTTAGTTAAGGGATATTTAATTGAACTAATATAAAGGAAATGAGTTTTCAGGGAACACATGTAACCTCTTCTACCACTACCACGAAAAGAGAACACGCTAATGATTTTATATTTTATATGCTCATAATAATATATTTCTAATTCTTATCAACTTGTTCATTAACTTTAGATTCTTGGTGAAAAGTAAATGATAGGATATGTAACGTGAAAAGTGGAATGATGAAAGCACACTGCATTTCGCAAAAGCGTATTTTACGCGTTTTTTTCATAGTGAAGCGCTCTATTTAGTAGCTAATGATCATCAGATATTTATGGTATGACGTATGCATTATTATTATTACAAACCTTTCAGGTTCGTACTTTGTGTAATAAAAAAAAGTTACCAAATATCAATTTACTTTATTATTAACGTGTTACATTTTTCTGTCCAACTTCTGTTACATCATGGCTTAAACTGAAATATGAAAAGCGACAATCTGGAAACTTAAAACCGTTTCCGGTCCTCTAATCATCATCGATAAATCTAAAGTGCTGGGAACGAAAGGAACGTACAAGGTTGTTAGGTTCAATCAACAGCTTATATATACATACGTATACCTACGTCCGCCGGGTACAACAACGTAGCACAACTTTTAACTTTAACTGCCTATCCTATTCCATTATTTTCGGACTAATAATAATAAATGTATGTACTTATTTCCAGACCAGTGCATTCTCTTTGTAATATTCTGACTTGCAAGCACGGCAATAATGTTGCGTGTTTGAAAATATATAATAAAAAAAAGCAAGAAAGAAAACGAATTCCATTTTATTACGTTTCTCTTGGCTCACCTGTTCACAAAATACATACATTTTTACTTCTCCCCAAATCCCAATTTATTCCGTACACAAGAGATTTTTTTTTATTTTCTCAAATGAACACACACATAGAAGGACCATAAGCATAAACTTATTATTATGAGAGCCAGTTTACGTTTAATAATTCCATCCAGTTTGAAATATAAAACCATTATTGCTCTTCTGGATAGAGTTTTAATATCTTTCGTCATGATCAGAAGGCCATTATCATTATTTGGCCAAAAATAAGAAATGGGGTGCGTGGACTCTTTCATGATTGCACTACTACTAGAGCTACGAATGTATACCACTACTACTGCTCTGGCCTAACTGTTAAGTGTAGTTGCACAAGAGCAGTCGTAGTAGTAACATGCCATTTCAGCGACAGTAGCAAGCAATGAAGATTATGCGTTTCAAGTGGAGGGAAGATACCCGCATAGATCCAGGAAGATCAGTTGCTCAAACTTTTCTTCAATTTATTATTATTCCAACCAATTACTAATAAAGGCTTCTGCTCATTAAATTACATTTTTCGTAGAATAATGGGACTTTACGGCAACACAGCAGCAAAAAAAATAATGTTCTGGAACACATCGTCAATCGTTTTTCAGTCGCTCCGAGGCATTCTCTAATAATATTTTTTAATAAAGATAATGATAACAGCATATATTGTACAACAGAAAAGTGAGCATCATCATCATCATCATCATCAACAGATATTGTAATATTATTACTTGACCAGCATCAGACAGACACATCAACCTTTCCATCTTAACTGTTTAATGTTCAGTGGCCCCCAAAAAAATAAGCGACTGTTTCCTTTTGATTGTTAGAGACCTCCTAAGACAAAACTACTATTCCGCAACAACAAGAACAACCACATCAGATCTCTCTCTCTCTTTCTCAGTCAGTCAGTAGTTGTTCTGCTGCTGCTGCTGCAATTGTCTTCACAAGTAAATCTATGCGTTAACTCAAAAGTATTTAAATTAGCTCATGTACAAGCTGACATTGATAGGAAGTTTGATAATGAACAGGGAGCAACAAGGCATAGCAATAGAAAAAAAACAGCATGCATATCAGAGAAGAATCAAGGGGCAGTCAGCGCAGTCAACACACCACACACACTAGTTGCATCACAATTGCATATTTACACCTGTACAAAAATTGTAAACGCACCGAGTGAATGAGAGCTACTAGCACTAGCTGTACAGCAATTTTAAACAAAAATTAAAATTCGAGTGAGCCAACTCCATGTCCGAAGTAACAACAACCCAAAAAGTTATCAAAACAATACTTTATTTCAAAATTTTCTTAATAATTTGAACCCGCTTCTTTCATCACAATTGCAACAATATATAAAAATGTTTATGGCGGGGTGCATTATAAGTGGCAAAAAATGAAAACTTTCCATTCGACAAAGCATCATATTATTATACATGTTAGCATTGCTTCCAATAAAAATATGGTAAGAGCATCATCATCATCAGCCACAGCAGTACTACTATCTGAACTTACAACCATCAAAAATGGAAAGCTTCTTTTTCTTCTTCAACTTTTTTGTGTAAGAAGCTACTTATGCACTTTTTACGGGAGCAACTAGTCAAGAAGATGAGAAAAAGTTGTACGCATTCCTCCGGTTGAACGCATACCTAAAATTTACACGTTTTATAGTGTTTCTCTAATAACACATGCGTGTGTGTATATAGATATACATATATATATCTTTTGCCTATTTCTGTACTAGCTTTAACTTACATCATCATCATAATATCACTAATCCCTTACCACCACAGTTTTCCCCTTTATGCTTTTACTACAACTTACTGCTACTGCCAAATAGCATGCCAATAATAATGCCACGCCACTATACTTAAGTTTATGCGTGCATTCTACATACCTCTCCTTTACGCACTTTTTTTCTTACTATTACACATGCATATTATTCAACTGATGATGATTTTGTAAGAAATTCTGGTTGTTGCCTTCTCTTTCATGTCCTCGACGACTTTTTTTTTCGTTCCATTCTTTGCCGTTTTCTTACCAACCATCCATCTATCTACAACACACTGCGTGCGATACAACAACTCGTGTTCGCTGTTTCACATCAATGAACAAGAAGACGCGGCTCATCATCATGATCAAGCACGACTCTAAAAGAATGAGACGCATTCTTGGACTTTTAAAGTATGCATACATGAATGCTTGATGTGAGAATGATGTCGATGACGATGATGATGATGATAAAGTAAAGTGCACTCACGTTGTGTTCTCTACTGTTCAACATGCTTTTGCATACTACACACAAAAAGATCCGAAATAGAAACACAACAAGATGAATAGGCTTACGCACATTTTCATTGTTACTTTGCAAACTGATCCATTTCATATTGCATGTACATATAACTATATGAACATATACTGTTTTCTCCCTCCTGAACACAAGCATTGTTCTGTGTGTTGCTCAATCCGAATCTTCTCAACAGCAAATTTCTTCGAATGACGATGATCATGATGATGACTGTGCAAACGTTGTTGTTACAAAACATCAACATGATATCATAAAAAAATATGACGGCAATGGCAGACAGGATTAAATTTATATTCTGGTTTATGTGCGTGGTTGGTTGGTGGAGTATATAATACGTAAGTTGAGAGTGCACGATGGAGTGAATGAATCTAAAATGCTGTTGGATGATGATGGTCGTTGTCGTGCGTTTTTGCGTAGTATACAAAATATTTTTAACCAAAGTGCAACAGGCAAGAGAGAAGAGAGAGAGAGAGAGAGAGAGAGAGAGAGAGAGAAGAAGAAGAAAGCAACACAGGCGCTTTTAAAAAGCTTGCTCATCTCAACTCATCCTCTTCTCTCTCCATAAAATCTATACGGGTTGTTTCCGTGATATGGTGCAATGTTAAGTTATTATGATGATATTATGCTGATGATGGGCTTCTACTACAACATGACATCAACAAGAGCGGCTTCAACTCGGCACTGGTAAATACATACGTCGTCGTCGTACGCTCTTGTCTTGTAAGTTGTGTTGTTTACAGCCTTCTCTACTACTACTACTACTACTGTCGCTATTTCACAATAATGACTTGCACAGAGATAGATTGGGAAAGATGCATCTTCAAAAAATGTTCTATGCATGTATGCTGCTGCTTCTCAAAAAAAACGTGCGTTATACATGCTTATTTGCGTATGCCAAGTCTTTTTTATTGTTATATGATGTAAGTAAGCAGGAGTGAAGAGAAGTACATGATAAGAAGAAAAAGAAAGATCATTAAAAGGCTTTTTTTTCTTCTGCAGAAAACATCACGGACAACGCTCGTAGAGAATCTTGAACAGATACAGAGTGAAATGTATCTAATCTAATCTACCTATATGCATGCATAATATATATGAACCTACACAAAACGTGTAAAATTATATAAGTATACGCAAACGGGGAAAAGTGAGAAGTATAAGTCTTCTTCTCTTTAGAGAGAGAAAAAAACTAGATATATTATTATGGTATCTTGCATGTATCGACATACAGGTAAGTTTTAAAATCAATATCGCATTCACTGCATCTACTTTATTTTTTCTCTGTGAAATGGCGGCATGTATATGGTGCTTCCTTCCAAAACTATCCGTACTTTAATACACACACATTATTTTCTTTGACTCTTTTGCTACGCATTACTATGATAATGGTTTTTTGGGGAATGCATTAGTTTGTGTGTGTGTGTGTGTGTGTGATCTCACTACTATTATGCATACCTACTACAGCGAACCTCTGCTCAACGAGTGCGTATATAGTTTCGACCTTGCAGGTCATTAAACTTGCACCACGTGCCATGATGTATATATAATCGTATTTGTACAACAGCGTATACTACATAACCGTATGCATCTTAATGGATGAGATGAGGAGAAAGATGCAGAAAATTCCATTCAATAAATTATCCATTTCATCTCATGCTATTTAATGTCTGCTAATAACAATGACATAAAACTCAATGAGAAAAAAAGGCAATAATAATGTGCAACCTTACTTTTCTCGTAAATCAAAAATGGACTACTTGCATAATTGAAAAGTAAACATTCAGCAAACATCTTTTCGGGAAGTGGCAATACATACAGTTACAAAAATGGTGAGAAATGTTCCTCTAAAATTCTATATTCCATTCTGACTCCGTTATTTTCAAATTATAATCACCTACACACAAATTACTATTTGGCAACNATTCCATTCTGGTTCCGTTATTTTCAAATTATAATCACCTACACACAAATTACTATTTGGCAACCACACAAAAAACACGTTGGATCCAGATTATATATCTTCTGACAAGCATGTTTTTTAATGCATACATATTCACCGATCGCATTCTATCCAATAATATGCTGTGCATACATAAAGTCCTGCCTGTCAGAAACTTGCCAGAATGAACAAACGAGCTGGAATCTGACAAGACTGAACTGTTTATTGTTTTGTAAACTTGTTAAAAAGCGTTTCTTATTTGCATGATGCAGTTGATAATAATCATCATCATCATCATATTACAAGCATGAAAATAATATTCGTCAATTTCACCTATAGACCCAAAGCTAAACATAATTTTTGATGTCTTTAGCAGCAGCAGCAGTGAAATCTGCAGGAAGTCCAAACAATAAAAAAATATATAAGCGCATTATGCTCCCTCTCTAGTAAAAAAAAACTTCCTTTTACGATGAAAAAGGTATTAAGGCTCAACTTTTAAAAGTTTTAACCCGATGCCCAGAAATTTTACCTGTAAAAGGTAGACCTCACTCACATTATTGGATTATTCCTTTCTCTCTTCAAAATGTTCAGGTTTACGCACATCTTCCAGAGAATGACATTTAATGAGGAACATGAACTTTACACATCAAATACCTTATATGCGCACACTCTGTTTACTATTATCGTCATTAAATGTGCATACATGCCTACTTTAATGAAACATACTCACATATTGTGTTACAAAGAAAAGGGAAAATTTTCTTTAGCATATAAGCATCTCTCCATTCCATATTCATTTCACTCCTCTTATGGATGCTTTAAATGAGCTAAATACTTGACACAACCAGATTTAAAACGAACCAACCCAAAAATCTTTTTTTTTTCTTCTTCTCCTGCTGCGGCTCTGATATAATTAGGTATAATAATATGCATAGGTGTACCGTGTGTATACCAAACAAAAACTATTTATATTTCTGGTATTTAGTCAACAAACCTATCAATCCACTTTTTTTCATTCAATCAACAAAAGTCAGCATTGTCAAACACCCTTCTAAATTTTCTGATTGGGTTACTCGCATTATTGTACATACCTACCCAGTTTAATTGAAGAAGCGCACACGAATTATCACTGTGTATATTTACAAGTGATGGAATGGAAGGGGAAAAAATACGTTCATTAAGTAATGAGCCATCATCAGAAACATCAAGTACAAGAATGTATTTATTTACATACTCACAGTCACAGAGAGATACACAGAAAAGCAACATGGTCCCATCCTCTCATTCATTCATTTTCCTCATCATTATCATATCATCATCATGCATGGATTAAAATGGGAGGAGAAAAGGGGAAATATGAGAGAAACTCTTTTCACTGTTGTGCTCCATTAATCATTATCACTACATTTTCTTGGATGTAAATAAGCAAAAATATACACATGATTACGTTCATATCAGCACTGACTGCTGCGTCCATGCCCTCATTATTATTATCACATTGGCATTGCATATTTATACGCTGATGGACAAGTTGGAGTAAAAAGTATAATAAAAAATACATTCATAAATATAAGCTTGTGCTTTCTCAACCATCTTTTCATTCACAAAAAAATCCAAACCCACCCACACACACACACATAGTTCTCCCAGCAAGCAGCATATAAGTGTTTTATATGTACGCATTTTCATTCATTTCTTTGTTTGTTTATTTTATACATTTGCCTAATCATGCAGAGATAATTTTCCTTTTGCTTTAATATACACTTTTTTTTTATAAGTTCCAACAGCGAATGAATGAAATATATTATTATTAAACTTGAGGGAAACACACACACATATACAATAGCGTATGAAATGAAGGTACTTTTTTCAGATAAAAATTTCCAAATGGTTTATCTTCTATGGAAAAAAAATAAAACAGCTTGCCACGTACGCCCGTTCAGAATGGAAATTATTCTCCCAAAGTAGTATTATACCACATACACGCACCAAGCAGCAAGAGAAAAACGTGTATTAATTCATTCATACATAATATCAACATGATAATATGCATAATGATAATATATAAAAAAATATTTATTTATTTGTATTTGCCTTATTCGTAAGTTCATGCTGGCCACCACCTTGTTTGTCAATGATATGGTGCGACCAAAAACAAATCTTGCTTTTTTTCCACTAAACGGGACTTGTGCCATTTAAAATAAATAAGTTGACGATTTTCATGTTAAATTTTTAAAAGATAGCAAACTCTTCGAAAATCTGATACTGTGATGATGATAATAAAATAATGTCATGTGTAAATACGCTGTGTGCACCTTCCCAAGACATTTTTACAGACAAACTAAACGGTATTACATGCATGCGTACATAAATTAAGTTTTTACGTATGATTTTGATCTAAATGGTTTATCTTTACTTCTTCATTGATACAAAATAAGATTACAAGAAAAAATGTTACCAAACAGTCTCCTCTCTACAGATTTTTCATTCATTGGGGCAAAAATATAATATGAAAAAGCTTATGCCGATGATGATGATGATGAGGAAAAGAAACCTGCGTTTTGTAATCGTAACCCAAGAGAGAGCAGAAGCATTTATGGACGTGACTTTACTACTGTATAATATGCATATAGCTTAGGAAGATGCCAGCAGCAGCAGCAGCAGCAGCAGAACCTTCCATCTGCGACCATAATCTTATCCATTCATTGGACGGTAATAAAAATATAACATGAATGTTTCCAATAAGTTGACAGCAGTAAACTACTACTGCGTGCAAACTGCAAACATATAAATATATACGCTAATTTCCTGTAATAGTAAATATTCAAAAGTTTTTCAAGCAAATACGTAATAATAATAATAGCACGTTAAAAAAAAGAGAGAAGCAATGGTAGGATGGAAAATAGAAACAATTTTTATACGCGTGTGTGTGTCATTAACGTGTAGCAGCAAACAATTTGAAAATCGTAGGTTTAGCCAAATCGTACGCCTACGTAGTATGCGACTCACCGTTCCAGATGAGTGTTTTAAAAAATCCTGTTTTCCGAAAAGGTACAGGGAATGTGCGTTATGCATGTATAAACAACAACAAGTAAGAAAGGTAGGCATGTAGAAAAAAAAACCTCAATTTTTCCTGTCAAAAGAAACAGGCTAAGCATTACTATAAAGCCTTTACGCATTGTACACGCAGCAGCACCGCTTCTGCTGCTGTCAAGAAATAAGCTGCAAGTGTTTTTTACTACACCATTTAGAAATTCAAAACAACTTTTACTACGAGATCTTTTCCAAACATTGAAATTCGGCAAGCTAAAAAATATTGTTGGTGTTACTTAAACTCGCGAGTTAACAGAATTACTACAATGTCAGAGTGTTACTGCAAGTGTATCGAAGCGTGGAGTCAATTGTCACCTGAAATCCAACGTAATCGATAGGATAGAAAAAGAAGGATGGAAATTCCGTTTTATTCCATTGCGTAGCGTATAATTCTCAAAACAATTTTTTTGGGTAAATAAAGTAAGTGTGTAACGTGTGATATAAGAGGACGATGACATGCAAATTTACGACACCTAAATTGGCAGGAGGATGTACATGATGTGCTTGGGTGACACGTTTACTCAAATTAAAACTGTCGTTTTCATACAAATGCCAAAAATAAAGTGTACAACAAACATGCGAGTATAATAAAGCATCAAGATCACATTATTGAAACACGAGCCTATAGCCCCTAGAGCAGTTAAAGAAACATCAGCGCATCACTCTTTGAGAAAATGAACGAAATTATTGCTTGTTTTTTTAGGATTATGCGTAGAAACCAAAGGTCAATATGAAAGAAAAAAAGATGAAAGAGATGATGCGTCGTCAGATAAGTTTATGTAAGACCATAATTTGATAGCATGCCTGTACCATACCACCACAACAGCTTTACCATCTCTATCAAGAAAATGTTGAACCATAAATTGTCATAATCAGGTGACATCGCCAACACACAGGTCACAGTAAAAAAAATGCTGGGGTAATGTGATAAAACTGTCACGACAATTTGGGAACTACTACTACTACTAAAACTAAATCATACTGAATATAAAAAAGCACTACATTTTTTTCAAAAAAAAATTCAGACCTAAAGTATTGGTAAACATGTCATTTTTTATTGAGCTTTCCATACTTGGAGCACAATTATCATAAAAAAGGATTTCCAATTGTATTCAAATTTACAAGTGAGACAGTTGTCGTGTGGCAGCTCAGCTTCCCCATAAAAATGACACGTTTATACGTTTTCCGTTTTTGTCGTTCGTTAGTCCTTTACGAAAACAACATTTTTTGTAAAAACAATTAGCATTGAATCCATACGGAGAGAGAGAGAGAGAGAGAGGAAAAAAAACTTTGAACCCGGTCTAAAAGTTCAGTTGAAAACAATATTGGTTTTGACACAATCCGTGTGTATTTTTATACATGTCTGCCTTTTTCTTCTCCTTTTTTTACCGTCTCTAATCTGCTACCCGTGATGAAGATAATGGTGCGATCGACAAACAGCAAGCCGTGTATATTTCCTTCAAGAGCTATTATCGGGTTTCATCCCCAATAGACAGGGAACAGACAAGAAGACAACACCACATGGCATGCCACACGCACGTCATCATCATTATTATCTACTTTATCTGTCAATATATTCAATTGAAACAATGAAAATGAATTTATTTTGTATGTTTTCAGGTGCCAGCTGCTACTTGTTTCTTCTTTGGAACTTATGGTAATCATACTTGATAAAATTTTAAAGTGCAAATGTCCGAAAGTTTTTTTTTGTAGTACATATTTATGATACGGCCATAACGCGTGCCACACACACCACACCTGCCATTAGGCAAATATATCTGAAAAAAGAGCAGAACGAATAAACGCGTCTTGTAAAATTCTCCAAATAAACTTGAAATTACGATAGGATAGGGTGAATGTTCCCGCAAAATGAGCAGCTATAATAATTATGATTACAACACAGACACATTCCCACTCTTGCATCTCATGACCATCAGTCATTAGCCATCGGTCAGTCGCTCCTAACTGATTGTGTTATGTATAATACTTAATAATAATACTTGTCTTCATAATTATTAAATCCAATAAAAAACACATTAAATAAAATAAAATAAATAACATTGTGAAATAAAATTTATATAGCCAGTAGTAAATGATCTGTCTAGTCCAGCAAGGAACATTATTATTTTATATATTTCGAACAGTTTTATTATGAACACGCAAAATATTATTACACCTTCCTCCTTAATCCTCCCTCAACGAGTGTGAAGCAATCTAATAATTACGAAACAATAGTAAAAACAGAGAAAAGGGGTGAAACAAAACAGCCATCCGTTTCCGACTGTCGTCCACAAAAAATAAAGACTATTTTTTTATTTGCATGTAACCGCATTAAAATATTTCTCAACTCCAAAATGACTTTCTTGATAATAATAATAATAATGATAGTGTGCCCGTGTACATACTTAAAATATTATGCAACTTATCATCATTATCATTCCAGCACAAAAACAACTCCAATCCGGTCACCTGCTACTGGGTGACTAAACGTTAAATCCAAAAAAAAACGCCTTTCTTGTCCATCTGCTGGACAAAGTAAACTCTGTGTGTCGTGTCGTGAAGAGGCAAACAAATAAACTAAGTAACTTTTCAATACATTCAGTTTGTGATGAAGAAAGATGCCGCTCTTTACGGGAGAACATGCATGCACATTAATATAACAAAATGCCTCCACTCCTCCTAAACACCTATAAAACCAACTACTTGAGTTACACACAATTAAACTATTAAAGTGGCCCATCCATACTCCTACATTCGTGTATGAAGCAGTAGTACCTTTTCATTTTTACGTGCATAAAATACCTACGCAGTATTTTTTTTTTCTCTTTTCTTGTGTTGTTACCTATCTCAGCTTGTTTAAAATGCATCAACTTCTGCACCTGATTCTCTGCTGCCTCTTCTTCTGCCCACAACAAAAACTATCATCTCGCTAAATATACACACTTGTTCAAGAGAGCAGCAGCAGTGTTATGGTGCTTTGTTTTCCTCAACTGGTTTGTCATCCCTAGAGATGTCTGTCACTTTTTTTCTACCACCATACACACCGCATCTCCACATCAAGCCAGTTGCTGACTTGTCCATAATAGCAAACCTGACAATCGATGCTACTCCAAACAAACCAACAATAACAATGAATAAAAATGTTGGCTTTTACATCCATACATACTATGTATGTATATTTTTTTATATCTCACGGAGTCAGTTAAAAACGCGTTCCATTAAACAAATGAATAAAATTTCAATTGAATGAATCATCCTTCCAAGAAAATTCGGGTAGCATTGCTACTGCAACAATTCATTAGTCAACAACAATAAACCCATAAATAGACGGGTAAAAAAACCTAAACACATTAACGCCAAGCGCTACTACTGCCACTACTTCTACTACTGCTTCTACATACAACGTCTTTCTTTCGACAGGTATTAAAGTTTAAATTGACATGGAAAAAAAATCCAGTTCCATGCCCATTAAAAAGACATGAAAGAGGAAGCAATAATTTCCTACATTACTACACACACAATTATTATTATTATTATCATCATTCCACCACCAAAACATTACCGGCCGGCATTGTGTTGAAAAAAAAGTGCGTGGGTAGCTCATCAAAACCTGCGGAGGCATATCGTCATCCATCTCGTCATCGAATTCATCAATGAATCACTCCTCCGCTTTTATGACGATGATGATGATGTACCTACCTACTTATATACATCACTGTGATACATGCATGATAAAAACGTGGTGGATGGAGGAGCCGTCATCGTGATGTACACTCACTCAATTTTTTTTAACACAACACATTCTAATAAGTAGCATAAGGGCATATTTACGACAACTCCGTGTACGCGAACGTATTTTTTTTCTCCTCATCATCATGATGAACAACGAACGACTAACAAAAGCCTACTATATAACAATCGGTGCCGTTCAACATGACTATTTGTAGTAATGCAAGAGAGTTTTTCTGTGGAACTCTGTGCTGCTACTACTTGACTTGCTGCTGCGTGAGCTCATCGCATCCAATCTACCACACCACACAACAGTAAATGTCGTCATCATTCCTCTTTTGCACCACCAGCAACCATCGAACAATAACAAACACAAAAAAGTGCTTTACTTTGTTCTATCACGAAAACGTCATCATATGGCTATTATTGTGCGTATTCAAATTTTATGCAGATATGTAAATGTGCATGAAAAAAAAATTATACATTTTCACTGGAATTCTTGTGAATGTATAAGGAATTTCTTTTAGATTTGTATGGGTCGTAATTTCTTGCACGCGTCCAAATATGCATGTGTACGTACGTACGTACACGATTCATTTTATGATATGTGTGAAATTCCTATACATGTGTGTTTAGGAAACAAAAAAATATACAATGCTGCCTACACACTAAAATACTTTGCAAGTTTTTCTATCAAGTTATGCGTCTCTCTGTCTTCCTTCGTATTCTTCTTTTTTTTCGTATGTGTAAGTGTGTGCACTTTCATGTACCACGATAGTTTTAATGAATGAATTAAACAGAGAGAAAGAAAGATAATCTGAGTAGTAAGGAAAAAGGAGTGAGAGTGAATGAAAAAAAAAGACACGTCAAGTCAACGTGAGAATGTGGATAAACGTCTCGTTAACGATTTCAACTTAAATGTACATACATACATACATACCAAAAGGGTATTTGCAGAGAGAAGGAACAAAAGCAACTATAAACTGCTACTCTACTATAAAGTCAAGTTGGTTTTGCCTGAGAAATTGTTCTAATTTTATCCTGCCGTCATCATCACTAGTAGTGTAGTGTGAAGAAAGGCGTATGTATATTTATGGAGGAGTATTTAGCACATTATATGCAATATAGAGAAGTCATCATAATATTCTTGACTTTTTCTTTCAAGAGAGCCAACAGACGCATGACGACTACTGACTACGACGGTGGTGTTGCTGTTGTTGATGATGATGATAACAGGAGTAAAAATGCGAAGGAGGAGCTACTTCTGGATTTTTGAGGCTAATTACCGGCAACGCGTTGGAAGAAAGACATTGACATACGTAAACAATAATGAGATCACCTTTCACCTTATTATAATTTTAGTATAGAGTAGGAAAAAGTACAAAAAAGGAAAAGAGATAATATGCTGGTGCTGTTGTTGTTGGATGAAATCATGTAGAAAAAAAAATTAAAGATTTAACAGATAAAAATTAAAGTTGGGATGACATACGCCAAACTGAGGGAACTGGAAAATCATCTTCTGCTGCTCCACCTTTATCAAGTCCTCCTCCTCCCCCACCACCGTTACCTACCGTTCCACCGCCGCCGCCACCACCACCACTACCTGTAGTGCTTTCAGCGGAACGGTGTGGATCACTTTCTGGGTAGAACGACATCATGACCATAGTAAATGATTATGAGTTTAGATAAATATAAAGTTTATCTTGTAAAAAAATATCAGGCTTAAGTTTCAAAAACTTGAAGACAGGAAGCTCTCTTAATTCACTTCACTCGGCACTGGTTAAAAAGTCTGGATATTTTTTTAAAGTACAAATGAGCCAAGTTACATGTCTATTGTTTTAGTCAGACCAACAACACAGACTTTCGTGACAAAAGAGACCAGTAATGAGCTATCTCGGTATCACCACAATTGCACGCAAAAACCGTGTTCATGGTAAGTACAAGAACGCAACCAGAATAAATTAATTTGTACAAATCTCCAAGTAATTCGCAATTAATTGTAAATTCTGTTGAACTCTTAAAGCAGAATACAAAAGAGCATTGTAATTCATTTATGGGTTCGTTCGCATCCACACGCATTCTCAACTAGGTACTTCCTCAAAAAATGAGTTTTCCGACTTTTTTTCGGGAACAATAAAAAAATAGAGTTGTATATATAAAAAACATTCAGTAGAAAAATATTCTAAATATCCACGTATACGCTATAATTACTATATTATTAGCTCAAATCACAGGATATAGTAGTACTATACACTCCAGCAACATTGAAGTATCTTTATAATAAACTCTTTATTATGGAAGCTCTCAGGGCAAAACAGTCGTTCACGGTGGTATACACATGCACACAGTCTCGTTACAGTAATGATGATGATGATGAATCCATGGAGGGTTGATGTGAGATAATTTGCATACAAGATACACTTAGCACACTATAAGAGTTCACTTCACACTTTTTCAGACAGGAACGTCTAGTTATTTAAAGGCTATATTTACATAGCAAACCCTACTATTATAATGACTTGACAGCGGAACGACCTAACCCATTCTAAGTACCTCTGCTAAAACAACGGTGGCAGAAATACTTTTGTCAGTTTGCGAAAAAAAAGGTTATCCATGAAGAGGAATTTTTGTAGCTGAGCTTCGTCTTTCAAAGTACCATCCAAGTCATTACATCACAGTAATAACACGCACACACAGTCAATCGCTTGTGTGTACATACATGCTCATGTTCTACAAGGAAGACATTCAAGATCACAGTCAGTCATCATATACTACTTCACCACCACAGACACGCTAATATATGTGTATCGTCCTCGTCCCAGGAAGGAATAATGGTTAAGAATTCAAAAAAGAATTAACGGAATGAATACCTTCACAGGTAGGTATTAGTACCTCAACATTTTTTAAAAAGGAAAAAAAATGCCTTTGCGAAAAAAAATGTGAAAACGGCACAAGAAAGGAGGAGATGAGAGAGAGAGAGATGTGAGGTACTGCTACCACCGCCACGAAAAAGTAATCATCCAAAAAAGGGACTTTGTTCAAGCAGCCATTGTAGAAATGTAGAATATGATGATGATGAAGAAGAAGAGGTCTAGTTTGCTTTACCCAACTTGCGAAAAACGTGTATTGCAAAAATGCAGTGTAATCCATCCATTCACACACAGTCCTCTGAAAAAAAACTCCCTGAGACACACACACACAGAGACTCACACAATGAGAGTTTTTCCTTTTTTCCCTATTCAGGAACAATAACAGAGAAAAAACGTCAAAAGGATCACCGTGATCTTAGACGATGATTATGATGAGCCACCGCACCGTCGAGTTAGTCAGAATTGTAGCAAGGAAAAGGAAAGCATGCTACAAAACTGACATACACACACATAACCACCACCACCACCTCCCTTATTATTCACAACAACATCATTACACAAGGAGGAGTAGTAGCAGTAGTCCAATTTCCCAAACTAAAAAATTGTCTACATGCGTATATGTATATATTTGTACGTAAGGAAAAATGTCTGTAGATCCAAAAAAGAAAATTATTGCATGGACACAGAGATATTATATTTTATGCTTTGTGTACCATCTATTATGACGTTGTTGCATACAACACAACACACACCAAAAAAGTTTTGTTTGTACGAGAGTACATATATTTATTACTACAGAAGAGCTGCAGTAAAGTTTTAGCAAGTTTCTGATAATGATGGAGGGGATGATGATGACTGACCACGATCACGATACTTACGGAGCACATGCAAAAACTGTGCGAAAAAAGGTTTGCCTTTTATTACTCTTCTTTGGTATAGAGTAGTGAGTCTCTTGAACTTGGAGTTTCAATCTTATCTGCATACGGCATGTACGTACATAAACGTATACATATTATACCTAGGTATAAAATGTACATTACCATGTCATGTTGATGTTGCTGCTGCAGTACATACAATACAGCTTTGTTTGCTTGACAGGCTGTTCTTTTTGCACAAGCTGCGTCTTCTTCTTCTTCTCCATGTAAAGCAGCACTAACCAGTAGCAACATTAAGTTTCTATCATCTTCATCATCATCAATATTGGAAGTAACCCTAAATATTCATGCTGCTGCTGCTTTTTCAAGACACTTTTTTTCTTCCTATTGCGTTTACAAAAAAGTGCTCATGAATGAGCTGTTTTTTTTATTACAAAACCAAATTGACTCACATTCAACATTGTAAAAAAAACTGAATCAGCAGCAGCACCTCATCTATCTACTACTGCCAACTTTGATAATATTATGTAGGTCTGAGAGCCTGTGACTCCATTTTTCTTGTTGACGGATGGCCAAACGATCTATATAATATGTAATACGGAGAAACTCGCATAATTCACAACAAGCCTTTTTAGTTGCAACAGTATAACAGTAGAGTTTCATCAACAACGGCGCCGTATACGCAGCTGTCCCCTCCGCCACCAGAGAGTTTTTTCAAGAATCATGTCATTTTTCACCACCACACTTGCACATGCTCGCAATCTTAAAAGCACATTGTACCACACTAATTTTCGCTGACGGCAACAAACAGAGTACTTGCTGCACACACACGTTTTTTTTTTCTTCTTATCTCTGAATTATTTGTGCATTCCTTCTCACCTTATCATCACACACGATGGATGAGCATAAAACATGTTATCTCAACATTTGTCTACTTTACACACAACCGCAGCGGCAGTAGTAGTAACACCGAGAAAGAAATAAAAAAACAAGGACTTTTTCAATCCAAAATTTATTGCATCAATTCCAACTTCCAACAACCGCATATTATTTCCCATTCACGTTTATTGTTCAAAACTCAACGACACAAATCAACAGGACAAGAAGACGATGATGGGATAATGATTACGTGGAAAACAATAATTTTTAGCGAGCATCGTCATCATTGTCGCTTGTACGCAGAACATGTTTTGTTTGCTCAAGGATATCCATTAAAAGTATACCACAAAAATAATATTGCAATAATAATGATTATAATGATAAGCTGGGAAATTAGTCGGTATCGTCGTCGTCGTCGTCGTGTACTATGGAAGTAGGAGTTTCTGCAGAGATGATGAAAGGCAGTAAACGCGGAGAAAAAAAAATTAGACGTTTCAGTAAGTAGGGGAGACAAAATAGGATGATGGCAATGGCACGTTGTGTGTGCTCTACTATTCCAACTACTGTAATAATAATATTCTCATGTGCTCTTTGTCGACAATACCGATGATTAGGATGTCGTGTCGTGTACTGCTGCTTCTGATGATGAGTAATAGTGAGGGGGAAATGAGTAAGAGTGTGTGTGCGAGACGTATGAAAAGCTGCTGCTGCAAAGATGAGGATATTGTTGGTGAGTAAACCATTTTTGCAAATGCATGCATAATATTCATTCGAATACAAATTTTTTCATTCTTTCCTTTTTCGCGAACATAGAAAAGAAACACACTCACATTCATATATGTCACTAATATATACTCTGCCTACAGACAGAGAACTGATTCTACATTATCATCATCATCATCATCATCGCCATACTACAATATAAATGCTATTTTACTACGTCTCGCGCAAAAATCCCTTTACGATTTGCACTGATCTGCTTGTAGTAGTAAAGCAAAGGTGGTGGATGGTGTGGCAATATAGTGCTGTTGCAGCATCTACCACAACTACTACTGGTAGTAAACCTTTCTTACAAGATGTGCTTTGCGGTAGGCAGGATTTTCAGGGTTGTTTGTAGACAGACACATGCATACTTTATATACCAATTGTAATATGGTAGTTTAGTAGTATGCCTATATACTTCCTACATGAACTTTCTTTGCTTAAAATTAGACTAGTATTAAAATATGTTGTCTACAACGAATTTTTCTTATAATATGTTGTGCTACAGCTGCCATTGCTACTTACTTACTTTTGTCTGTCTGTGCAGGAAAAAAAAACCTAGAGCAAAAGCAGTTAGCCATATATTTTTTTTTACACAAAAGAAACTCGAATGTCTACGAATACGCACAAACACTTATAGCACACATCTATCAATCAATATATGAACATTATTAAAGTAACGTTCAAGTTTAAAAACAAAGGGTTTCTCTCTACTTGCACTACTCCATTGTCTGCCATGCTAGCCAAGTCAATTTAAGCAGAGAGCACAGTTAAGTAGTAGTAGTAGTAGTAGTCCCTCTTGTTTGAGTATCAACTTTTCTTTCTAATAGATTCTCCTCTAAATGAATGAAATTCTTACCTGTCTGTTTCGTCAGTGTCAGACGAAAAGGTATCAGACTCTTTTTTTTCTCTCTCTCTCTTTTCCACACGACATAGGATCAACAAGTGTTTGCAATAATATAACTGTCTTCTTATGGAATACACCATAATTACTACTAGATTTTCTTTGTCTTTCAATTACATCCTTTCTATTCCTACTTTTCTCTTTACGGTGGAAGTTGTTAGAATAAAAAAACAACAGCTGCCGATGATCATGATGATGATACGATTATATTGCTTATTTTGCGGCAGCCCAACAAAGCTAGCCTGTCACTTTTAAAATAATCTATGTACTTTTTTTTGCAGAAAAACGGAATTGAACTGTCTGCTACTGACGGACAGAGAAAGATGTACATACACTACCATCAACTCTCTGTCTAATTCATATTTTTGCTACAATGAAATAAAACACTTTACAAAAGAATTACTACTACTACGAGTACCTGTCCAACGCAAATATAATGGGAATCAGCCAGACGTTCTCGGGGCAGTTGGCATTATACAGTTTAGCTGTAAACAAATGCTGCAATCTACATAAATACACTGAAGAATAAAAAAACATGCTGATGAATATCATCATCTCTTTTTGCGAAGTTAACTGGTAGTAGAAGTTATCAACTTGTGCAACAGTTCATTGCAGAAAAGCTACCAAAACAGACTTCATTTTCCATCATTACGGACTGAAAAAAAACAACTACTTTTTTTGCCGTCTTACTTTTCCTCAGAATTGCTATCTACATATTATTATGCTTGCATATACATGAGTAGGTATGCATTTTAAAAAGAATGTTTAAAGAAAGCATACAATTTTTTAGTGCAGAGCAGTTTCATATATTTATAATATGACCATGAACATCAGCTTCTCGTCTTGCAAAACCAAACGCCAAGAATACAAATAGGTAAATATATTATACCAAACCAATTGTTCTGCTCAGCTCAAGCGTTTTTTTAAGCTTTGTACGGCGCAAATCGTTTATAGCGCAGCGTAAAAGACACAAAATCACAGAAATTTTGCCAACATGCTTGTTATATGACGACGGTCATGTGATGGATAATAAAGCACAGAAAGATCAAGTTTTTTTTCATGGAATTTCATACCACCCGACAGATAGACGTAGATACGTTTGTATATACCTATTTTATATAGAGTCAATGCGCATCAACAATAATATCCAGAATTACTTATAAGAAGAGTAATAAAAAGGGGTAAATGGCAGTGCAGAAAAGATATTATTATTTTTTTGCTTATTTTGTGAGCTGTGATTATAAGCTTGTGTAACTTGCTCAAGTCACAACAACGGCAGACACTTTCCATTGATATGTGTGGGCAACTGACTGACACATTATTAGCTTTAATACAATGACCATTAACTGAGGGTTTTTAAGCGATTTTACCAGACGTTACCCTCTCTCACTCACTCTTTGCAAGCATTAATTTTGCAGAATCACGTTTATGAAATGCTTCGTTTTTAAAGCAAAGTTGACGATTTTTATTTTATTTTTTGCGGTAAAAAGTTGAAAAACAATTTACGCATCTAAAATAATTCTGAAATCGTTTCAGTGAAATGCAAAGTTGGGATACTTATGTAAGCAGTGTTACCTACTTGGAAAATGTATGCATAGAGGAAATCTATTACACATGACATGAACAAGAGAAACGTTGAGTTGACTGAACGTTACGGAAAACTACGCATAAAATGGTTGTACAAAAATGGTTCAAATGGCAATGGACTTTGGACTCGGCTCGTCTTTCTGCTGGAATGAAAACATGCTAATAATGATGCTTGGATGGCTCTGGATAAAGATTTTTTTTAGCTAGTTGTGATTGGCTAACAAGGGGGAGTGGCACACAAGGCCGTGCAAATGCAAAACGTAGTTGCCGGCTCATTTTCGATATTTCACATTGTATGTATTACTATGGATGGATAATGATTCAGAATCAGCTAGTCATTCAGATTTTTGCAAGACTACCATATCGCCGGCTGCTGTTGCTGCTGTGATGATGAGTAACTTTAAACTGAAACTGTCACATGAGTTTGCTGTAAGAACGTTAATATTAAAAGAGTGTGTTGCGCAATAAAAAAAATCATAATAAATCACATGAACTAATTTTGCAAAAAAAAACATCAATACTCGATAACTGTAATTCAAGCTGATGCAAAAATGCCTTTTTGCCGGCTATGTAACAACTAATACATTGAAATGAAATAAAATTAATTGGACAAAGAAATTCCATTCTTGTTTATGCGCTCTATAAAGTCTACATATTATAATCTGGTACTCGAGTAAAAAAATCTTTGAACATTTTTTCCAGCATTAAACCGTCATCAAAGCTATCAGTTACTCATTTTCCGCATCATTCTCTAATGCCCTGCTTGTCCTGATGCCAAATCGTAAATCATCCAAAAGAAAGGCGTTACATAGTTAGTCCTTATCTCTCTCTCTCTTTCTTTCATTCTTTCTTCCCCACTGCAAGTGCCACTTGATACTGCACTGTTGTGAAGAAGGAGAAAAGAATCACTCACAAATTATCGCCGTCCCCAATTTATTAACGTGAAAGAAAAAAACCGGAATCCCCATCTTTAATCTTTGTTTCTCTCTTGTATCGTCACTTTGATCTACTCAGTGATAGCTACAGGCTGATTCTATCCATCAAACCACATCAGTCGGTCTCAGTAGCAGTAACAGCAGCAGCAGCATCAGGTAGACGTTCAAGTTCAATGGTACAAGTGATATCTTTCACATCAGTCACTGGCTGGCTACACTGATGATCGAGTATTTGTTGTACTTGAGTTATAGGAGTTTGGCGATGCATTACCAATAAATGGGCATAACAATTTTTAGGTATTTACATGCAAGCGCACGAAATGGTTTTTTGCATACCTTCTGCCAGTTATTATTATTATTACTAAATACAAACGGAATGCATGCCACCACCATATCATATTATCATCGAGAAAGAAAGAAGAAAAAAAAAACTTGAGAGAGATCTATCAGGGAGAAGGCAGCACATGGGTAGAAACACACTTTAAAGTTTAAATTAGCATTTTTAGTTGCTCGTTACTTTCTTATTGTACCTCACTCAGTCAGTCTGCCTGCCTCAGCACATCATCATCATCAAGGAATGCAGTAGTCATTTGCAAAATTAGTAACTAGACGAATACCCAACTAAAACAACCAAACGCGATGAGGACAACGACGGCTGCATGCCTTTAATATTAATAAAACCAACACTAAACCATGTAGTAGAAAAGTAGCTGGAGGAGACAAGAGAGCAAATAGAAAAAAAATGCAGAGAAAATCTTTTCAATTTTGAGCTAAAAGTCTTGCCAAATCTACGAGATTTCACTGTCGACCACCCATCTTGGTTTGTCTTTAAGTGGCAGATAGAACAACAGTATAGTAATAAGACAAACAGACATGTTAAAATTAACAAAATGATTGAAAAATTTCGCTATACAATAATGATGATGAAGAATAAAAAAAATCAGGCAGCAGACTTAGCATTACAAACTGTGCCGGTATCGGTTACAATACAATGGTAGTGATTATATAGCGTGCGTGTGACGAACTTTGAATCTTATTAAAAGCAAATCAAATGCAAAAAAAAGAAGCTCTACTTTATAAAAACTTTTCAAACATGTTCGTACGAGAACGAGTAAAATATTTTAGAAATTTATTTACTACCTAGTGCGAGATCAGTGACATGGACCCTTTGTAAAGTAGAGAAAGAGAGAAAAAAAGGTCTATGATGATGATTCTGCCATTATTGACAACATTTTTCTTGATAACATATTTGCGGCATGAATACACCCAGGATGCAGGTAGGTAAACGGATACAGACTAACGCATTCTTGTTCATCATAATCAAAGTACCTGTTGTTGGAATTTCCTAAAGACGCAAACAAAAACATTCATCTGCAAACATACTACTACTACTACCACCAGCGACAATCTCTCTCCGTGAATAAATGAATCCATCCGTAATGGAAGTTATATGAGCGCTTATTGAAAAATGTCATCATCATCGACACCAAAAGGAAGATCACGATTTTTAAAAGAATTGAAAGAATGACTTTTTTATATTCTTTCTTTCATTCTAAATCCGTGTTCTTCTAATCTGCTGCTTGCACACACATACAAAAAAAACAAGCTTTTAGTCAGGTACTTTTTTTAGCCAAAGTTAAAATTGGAGTCATTTTTGTCGAATTTACTTCACTTTAGCCCTTTCAACTTTACAATCTATTCTCTATTCTACACACAAAATGTACCTACTTGAACCCATAAGCGTAAAACTTAATCTCCGGAAGAATTCAAGCATGTACATTACTTTTGTGATCTTTCTTTCTCTCTCTCTCTCTCTCTCCTAGCAGCTTCCAGTAGTGTGTGGTGATAATGAAACTTAAAAACAACTTGGAAAATGGCGTTTTCTTTTTTTTCCCTAGTCATCATTTTCACATCACACATTGCAGATAATCTACAAGGAAAAGATGGAAACGACAGGGAAGAAAAAAGCTATTTTAATGCATACTCGTTAAATAACAGCAGACAATCTTTTCTGAGCATCTTCCTCCTCTTCTTTGCTACATTATTCTTGCATTACCCACTTTACTGCATTTCATTTTTGTCTCAATCTCAATGCAGTCATTATCCCGATCGTGTTGTAAAATGGAATTTCTCTAACAAACTTTATCAATCACCTCTCTTTCTCTTCCAGTAAAATATTCGTTTCGTCTCTTTATTCTGTCCGTATAGCATCAGCATAAAAACTACAAAAGATCCCAGAGACACTGAAATATGCAAGAAGTAGTAGTAATAAAATTTTCGACTTGAAGGTTACATTTTCATATTATGTACCTTGCTATATAAGCTTATAATCGCAAAGCAATGCATTTTAAGCAGACAGTGTACAATGTTGTTGTTGATGATGATGATGGTAATGATGACGATGATAGTAGTAGTACATACCACAGCATACTACTTGAAATTTTCATTCACAAAAAAAGAGAGAAATGGCAGCAGCAGCAGCAGTAGGGATAACCCGAGAAGCGAAGCAAGTAGGGAGTACCATACCACCACCACTGACTACTACTACCACCTCCTATTTCCTGTCAATCTCAAATCTCTTTTTCATTTGGAATGCCATTTATAGACAGGCTCACACATCCACATCATCATTATGTGAAGTTATGCTTCTATCAGGTACATATGTATTATGTGGTAGTAGCGCAGCGCAATCTTTCTCTCAATCTCACCCAATGATAAAGAAAATAACAGGTTATTTGTATGATAAATCGGAATACCAGTAGTGGTACTGATTGTAATATGTATTTATCAATTGGATGAAAATTATGCACCTTTTGCTTTTAACGTGACTAGAGTAAAAGTTGGCGTTAAATCTGACTGCATTTTTTCCACATAACTTTTCCACTACACAGCCAGCTACTGTTCTTGGTCTAGTTAGTCTACTCAATCCAAGTTACGAAATAAAATAATCATAATCATGTTGCTGAAAATTACTCATCCTATCCTACCTCTCTACCACCACCACCACCATATCACCTCAGGTCTGCTGCTAAATCAGACTTTTTTTGTGAATGAATAAGTTGCAGCTAGAATGAATGAACGAATGAATGAAATACGAACAAACATGTTTGTTTATTAAAACCCCAATAGGAAAACGAAGGTTGAAGGTAGTGCTAACAGACATAGGTACATATTTATAGCATGTATTTAGCCTGTGTGTACACATAAACGAACAAGAGATCAAAATGAATGAATATGGGCCAAATAAAACACAAGGTTCAACATCTCATTATCATGATGATGATGATGATGAAGGGGATTTATAGACACATGTATCATGTATGGTGCTGCTGGTGATGATGATGATGATGATGATGATAACAGAAAATTATGAATGGGTAAAATAAATGAATGAAAGATGACGGAACTAACAAGAGAACAGAAAAGAGAAATAAGAGAAGATACAAGAAAGAACGTAGTAGTAAGTAGTGTTCTGGTTGACAGTAGAGTTATAGACAAAGTACACACATTACTGAAATAAGTAAATAAATATTTACGTGCACAGATTACATGCATTTCTTTTCAATTGTGTGTTTAAAAAAATGAAAACATCGTTTGTTCATTATTCTAATGACTTGATGCAATTATTTATCTGTATGATTAATGCAATGTGAACAACACTTTTGGCAAATATAGCGTAACAATAAACTGTTTGATTTATAAAGACGTGCTACTTAAAACTCATCGTCCATCACCATCATCATCAACATCATAGCTGAAAATTAACGTGAAGTGCAAGTAAACTGTTTTTTTTTCTTCTTCTGCAATTCCACTTAACCCATCAAACCATGAGATTTAAGTTTCAGTTGAATGCAACGGGAAATTAAATTTGCAATTTGTATTTTTAATGTTTAAAATTTTACAGCAAAGTGGCAAAAATATTTTCACTTAGAAAAAGATATCGAAACGGCGATTATCTCTTTTTCCTCATCTCTGGCAAAAAAAAATCTCTCAGGTTCCATTCCAAAGCGATGCGTAATACAGGGATTAAGTTTGTTTCACATGTGCAATGCATAATAAAAACAGCAAGTGGCAAGCAACAAAATTATATGGTATCATCATCATCGTAGTGTAGTATTCATCTCTGCACAGCACAAAACAGCAACAAACCGGAATCCGGTTCTATACAAGCACAGAGAGAATGATTAGTATACATACATTCATTCCTCCTCTCATGAATGAATGGCTGAATGATGATCATAATAAGCACAGCTCTGCATACTTTTATTGTTACATCACATAATTTACATGGCACACTACGATCCTCTTCTTCATCTGCTAGCAGTTCATACGCAGAGATTTCTACAAAGGAATGTCTTGTTTCTACTCTGAGAGAGAGAGAGAGAGCAAAAAAAACGTAATGAGCGGAAACGAAATAAAAAAAATATGAATCACATTTTTTCCAATGATTCTTGGAAAAGAGGATTAGTCAAAAAAATATAAAATAAATTTTACCAATACCGTTCTCCTATGGAATGAGTTCTCGTGAAAAAAAGAGATTAGATGCCACAACCATGCCACGTAGTAAACCAAATATTTTCATGTACAATCATAACAATTTATGATTAAGCTGGTGACTGTAAGGGCGGTGGTTTTTAAGTGGCAAATGGAGAAGCACATTTTTATGGCAGGCAACAGTGTTGGAATTGGATTGAAATGAAATATTTGTGATTTAAGGTAGAATATTGTTCACAGAGAGAGATGCCATGTCATTTTAGCATGTTTTCATCATTCCTTTCCCATGAGCAATTCAACAGAGAGCAGTACAGCAGTTTACCGTAGTTATGTATGTATATATGCATTAGTGGTGGTGCTAATGAGATGATGATTAGACACGACAAGGAGACTTGTCATTCGTTCATTTCATCATTCATAACCCTAAACCTGCTCACATCTTTGCAACAATGCGTGCAAAAAAATGTGACAAAAACTCATACATTCCGCCAATGAAAATAAATACACATGACTTCACTTTCTTGTTATGTGCACGATTCAACTTGTTCTTGCTCTCTGTACAATGATATTTTCACACAGGCGGACATATTTACAGAGGCTAAAATCGTTTCCGAGAACCATGCTGCACTTGTTTCCGGTTGCAAATAAGGTCTGAAAACCCATGCTGCTAAACATACGGCTCAATCATTACTACTAGCAAACCAGACAATGGTTCATACTACTCAGGAATCAGAAGCATAATCTATATTAGTTTCACTTACTCCTCTAACTTACTACAAGTACCTATGTACATTTTTAAAATGAATGACAAAATGAAAATGTTATTCTGACTCGCTGTAAGAAACTCTGTTTGATGATGAACGCACTAAAACATAAATGTTTACGCATAACGCAAAGCGAGAAAGAGATACATGACACTGGCAAATTTGGCAATCGGCATATTCTTGTGTACAAGTCAAGTCACTTCTTTTAAAACACAAACGATTCGTGAAAAAGTTGATAAAAAATGGCATTACATTGCTCAAACAACGTAAATGAGAGAGAAATTTTTCTTTGTTCTTCTGCTCATATAAGAATAACCAAGATTAGTGTATAAGCATTAATATACAATGTATCGGCAAAGTGGTGGCAGCAGCAGTAGTAAAAAAAAGCGGATGCTCTTGTCAATATTGGACATTCCAGTCTAACGCCAACACAATGACGTCCCAAATTCCTCAGCTCATCTCATCAACCTCTCTCGTTTCTCCTTTCATTCATACCATTCCAACGATAGTTTACTTACACACACATACACACGAGTTTCATCTGCACATACACACACCCTATTATCGAGCTTTGCACTTTATTTTTTTAACTGCATCTTAAACATGAAAGGTTTGTTCTTCAGCCGATGTAAAGATGAAATTTTTTTAAAGTAAGAAGCTTCCTCATGCGACTCCTTCCTAATCTTTAAAAACTTTTTTAACAATCAGATTACGTCATTTCCGCTTCGGTTCTATTAACGGATTCTTTGGCACCTGCAATGATTATGATGATGATGAGACTACTGTATTATCATGTATAGCATTGTGCATACTACCAACATCACGGCATTAAAACCATGTAGAAAAAAAAACAAAATTATTTTTTTGCAAGAGAATAAGTGAATTTTCATTTAGAACCATTATTGATTGATCTGTGCATCCGCAAATACTCATTTCTCTCCTTGTTTTTTTAATGACAGTGAAAATACCTCTATGTGCTTATATGGAAAACACATTAATTTGTTTTGCTAATAAACTGAACAAGGCATACCTAAAATATTTTTTTTACAAAATGAAGTATCAACAAGCGATGATATAATCCAGGTGCTCAACCGATTAAGTCACAAGAAAATGACAAAAATTCAATGGAATGTCAAGTTTGCAAACGTTTAATTTAAAGATTGATGGATTTAAAAATGTACCTATCTACAGTCACTATCAGGCATCCACAATATAACTAATGCTCATCATCATATTTGTAGGAGCTACAAATAAAAAAAAACATGTTATACATATACACAGATGTCATACTCATCTGAAATAATCGACTTCAAAAATGTAAACTGATAAAGAACTGCACAAGTCTACTTTTATTTATAATTATTTTGATAATTATCAAGACACGTGCATATGCGCCATACATTCTGGCTTATTGCAATCAGTGCTACAACAAAGAGATACTGGATTGCCGGCTTGTTGTCTCTCAAATTCCACAGAAAAACGTTCAATTGACATTTTTCCACATACGATTATGTTTCAATAAGAATGCTTGAAAGGGTTTCCAAAAAAAAAACTTCAAAAGCAAAAAGTACGGCTTGTTGTTATACATTATATCAAGTAGTTTTCGCTTGCGTAGGAAATTCCCACAAAAACAAAACAACACACTTGAGCAATAAACGTCAAGCGTGTGAAAGCAAAGGTTATAGCGGGTACACACATACCAATAATTAAAATTATTATCTCACAGAACAACAGACCTCATAAAAGGTGACGACAACCACTGGAGCCACCAGTAATATCGATATCATGTTTCAATTTTAAATGATTTTTTTTCATACAGACACAGAGGCTGTTAAAAGTTCATGAAATGATTTAGACTTTAGTGGAATCCCAGGACTTGTGTTATATGGTTAATTTTGAAAAAAATGCATTCTTGTTTGCTTGATTTATTAGACAAGAGTAATAGTAACAATAAAACTTTTACGTAATATGTACATACGTACTACACATTATTATCACTACCATTTCACCACCAACAGCAGCAGCATCCGCATTCAATTCCAGTCAACGAAACATCGGCAATCCGATTTGTGTATTATGCTTCTTCTTTTTTATCTCTGGTAATCATCATCATCATCCTGAATCCCAGTTACAAAACTTTTATAACGTCAGACTCCCCAGAGATAGAAACAACGAAACAGTATTCAGCGTAGTAGTAATAATAATAAAAGAGGTATTTTTTTCCTGTCAAATATGCAATTGAACATTGAACCTGGAAAGACGCATCAAATAAACTATGCCTCCACTCACAAGAAAAAAAAATGTAATAATGGCAGTACGTATACATTACATACGAACTTAACTTGAACATTAATTCTCATCGCCAAAAATTCAATCGCGTTTACTGCAAAAATGGTTATGGGAGAGAAATGGTTCTCTTTATTACCCCATTGGAATCAAAACGTCTCGGCAGCTTGTCACCACTATATTTTGGCGTGACACTGGCCTCAGCAGCACGATTGACGGTAATTTTATTTCTGGAAATTATGAGCGCACTAAAAAAACTGTAGAGCAAGTTTTATGAATGCCAAAAAATATCAAAACGTCACCACAGGATCATGGAACCTGTCAGTTTTCTGCCATGCACATTTGCACATAACGATTATTACTTTAAGCATTTCTGTAATAATAATTATTATTTGCAGAAGCATAATTATGACTGTGAATTCGACCGCTAATGCTGATGACGACTTTTTGACACAAACATTTTTTTGATAGCTTGACAGTAGTGGTACATAACTGAATGGAAAAAAACTACCACCAACCATGCTAATTTTCAAAAGAGTCAAGTCATAATAACAGAGTTTTTAATGAGCTTATTTTTCTTAATTTATGGAGTAAGTCAGCGAACATGAAATGAAAATTGGGTAGAAGAAAAAGCGGGGAACTGTGACTATTATAGCTTTATGTGATGAGGATCATCATCATCATCACGATGTAGGATCAAGATAAGAGAAATTTTGCAACAATCATTAACCATCTTTCTTCTTGTTAATCCATATATTCCATATCCAGAGACCAAAAATTACTTTTCTTGTTTTGCAATGTACCGAACAACGAAGCGGTACGTATGTACGATGTTGTACCTGAAGAAAAATCCATCGGCCGGCATCATCAGTCCATCTGCAATATGTGCTCAGACAAAAAAAAAATACTTCTCATGCTATATTAGCATCGGATATATGAATCCTAATAATTATTATCCCTATTAGTGCATATCATCCTCACCGACATGTGCAACAGCTTGAAATATTACGTGCATGTGAAAATTGCAAATTCCAAGAAAATGCATCCGAGATGATTATCATATACTGCATCATATTTCATGTTCTTCTTTCCCTTCAGTAACCTTACACCGTTTCCGGCCTGGTATCAGGTAGTGGCAAAAAAAACAATTGCAGATTACAGGTCTTATCGAAAAGTCAGCGGGAAGCGAGCGAGAAAACAAGAATTGCTAAAACATAGATTAGGACATTTTATCCCAACCTGAGAAAAAGGGTCTGACCACCACCCAAGAAAATACATCAACCATTTCTAGAGAAAAACCTTCAAAACCGCATTCTACTCTATGGATTTCGAGAACACACGTAAAACGAGAAAGAGAAAAAAAACAATGCATTTCTGAAAAAAAGAAAATAACCCCATTAGTGGGCACATCGTAAAAGAGGTATTTATAATATGTGCTTTTTCTTCTTTCTGGTGATGATCATGTACCTGTAAAGTGAACCCTTTTTATTGGCGGCACTATACCTCATGATGATGACGATGAAGATATTCGTAATCTCAAGAATTACTGTAACAAAGAAGGAATAAAAAAACTGTTGTTGTTGTGTTGCTGGTGGTGGTGGTGGTGCTGCTGCTGTTCATCTGCTCTATCATCAGTTGAAAAACGACTACTTTTATTGCCATTCCCACTATCCATGCATGCATCCTGCGAGCACGGAATGCACCACATTTTCATTACACGTATTATTCTAATACCATCATCATCACCATCGCCAATAAAAATGTACACACATACAGAACATTCGTTCACTTTTGATTATTTTTTTTGGTATTTGTTACAGAACCAAGATGAAATTGCTGGGTAGAGGAACAAACTGAGCGGAAATATTTGCACTAGCGGTTTAAAAAATACGAGAAAAATTTCAGAATTGAACCCCAATTTTCTGCATAATATCTTACAAGTAAAGGTGGCTGTGCGGCTGCTCACATGTAAAAAAAACTATCATTATAATCAAGCATGAGTGTGCAAGTCAAAAAAAGCTTTTCTCGGCACTCTCCTCTTTTTCCTCTTGTCTGTAATTGCGATGATGGAAGGATGATGGAAACAAGAAACCGACTTTGAGGGATTAAATTACCTTCCTGCATTACTCTGCATCTGTTGCTACTGCAAATTGCGCAATTATATGCAATAAAACTTGATAAAGTTTCAAGCATACATACCTTTGCGTATGTATGTACATTCTACATACACTATTTCAAATGCCGTCATGCCGTGTTTCACTGAAAAAGGGGCTTATTGTTCCTGTACGAACATTAATGAGAGCCATGTATCTTTTAAAACTATTTTCATTCGATTAATATTTCAAAAGCTTTCTATTTTCTTTTCGGTTGATAATTTAAAATGAAAGCGATGGAAAAAAATGGTTTTATTTAAAGGTTTATCTAGAGAAGCTCCATCCATCCAACAATTAAACAATGGACACGAATACTGGAAGGCTACTTCCTGGAAATGAGTGCCAGTATTGTAATCAAGCATTTTTCTGCAGCTTGTAATTTACAGCATTCCTCCTCTCAGGTTAAATGGGACTCGACGAATGAGCAAAATTTTTTTGATGAATGAAGAACAATCTCACAGAAAGAAATTCTCTGGAAATGTTTACCATTCATGCAATGCAACGGATTGTTAGCGCATCGCCTTCTTATCAAGGTGACGGTTAAATACTTATTACTTTTGCGCCGCCTTCAAGGGCAAAAAGTGAAAAATGCATCCATTTCTAAAGAAAATATCAAGTTTATCATCTATTCCATTCCAGCAGCAGCAACAATGTCGACTGTTAAAATTTGCAGATTCATGTCTGTATGTTTGAAACACAAGCCGCATATAGAAAGCCATACAACGTGAATTGCAGACTTGATCCCTTTTCTAAGAAATCATCAACCTCTTTTATCCATCAACTTTTTTTTAACGAGCTCAAGAAAAAAACTATTTACTGAATTTATGGACCTTGAAAGAAAACTTAAAAACCTCTGTATGTCGTGAGCATCAGCATAGGAAAAATATAATACACTACATCCACAAAACTCGAAAGATATCCCTCCATCATCATCATCATCATTATCAACATCATTCATATTTCCACCAGAAAACAGACTAATCCATATATACACACAACAATTCTTTTCATGTTACATAAAATGGCATTTTTTTATATTTCTACATATTCCCATCATCATCATTGTCATCATTTCAAGCCATCACATAAGAATCTACACACACACTCACATCCATATTCACAATCTTAAAATCTGTCTGTCTGGCTTGTGGTTACCTACTACTACTATTATTCAGTGTACACTGCCATTGATGATCAGTTGTTGTTCTCTCTCTCTCTCTTTTTCAGAGTTCACTGATACTGCAAATATACTCTTTTTTACAACAATAATAATAATAATAACATAAGGGAAAAAAGATTTTTGTGTTGTGCGGCGGCTGCTGTGTGTGTGCGTTTCGCAACGGTCACCGAGTACAATGAACGACTAACTACAAAAGAACATACATACATATTTACATATATACCAGAGCAGCAGATCGACATCATCATCAACAGCAGCAATAGTAGTAGTAGTGTCTGATTTTGCAAATTTTTATTTAGATAGGGTACAAGACAACCTGAATGTTATACAAAAATATAAACGCTACATCATACAACACCACCACCACCGCCATTATTGCCAAAAAGTGCCAAGCCAAACTGCAAAACATACAACCATTTAGCATGATCATCATATTATCATCGTCATCATCGTCGTCGTCGTCGTCACTGCAAAACCGTTTATAAATGTACTCTACACACACACACACACGATACATCAATAATAATAATAATAATAATAATACAACAAACAGGAGCAAACACACAAGCTTTTTTTAGTTCTTTTTCCAACAAAAAGGCATTCATGTATTGGTTTTGCTTGTAGGTAGGGTAATGGTTATGTGCATTATGCAAGAGTCATAAAAAAGGGGAGTCTTTTGTCCGTCTCATGTCTAGACGCAATTCAGTTCGCAAGGGTTTTTATGTTCATCATCATCTCTCTCTATTCATCTACTTACGTACGAAACAAAACGATGAATTATATTATTTGCCACGGTACAACTATACCGTATAGGTGCAAATATTACTATTTTAACAGCTTGTAAAGCTATACGGACATTTTTAACTACTGACTATTATTATTACAATATTATTGCATACATTCTTCGTAAATCACACACACACAAACACATCAAAATACACCAAACTTTTACCCCCTATATAATTCTTTATTGCAGATAATATTCTCATTGTGAATTCATTATATTATTATTATTATTATTGCAAATGAACAAAGTATTTAAAAAAAACTATTCTCAACAAGCATTACATATACAACTTTTAGCTCATCACACGGAAGAATATACTTTGTATCGTTTTTTTTTACCGTCGTCTTCTTCAGCAATCGGTGCGTGTGAAAGCAAGTGTATTAAACCTTTAATGCAGTTGTTTAAAAATTATTATTTTTGCGCTAACTATTCTGCATTCAGTGCATATTTTCACAAAGAGAAAAAAATGAATATTATTATACTAAGCAGTAGTATTTAGTAGTCACATTCAGCGAGGCGTACACAATTTTTCAATTTTTGCTCGCATTCATTCATGATGATTATGGCCATGATTATGATGATGAAGTTGCTGCTGTTGCCAAAGGAGTAAACCAACTTAATTTGGCTGGTTTTGCAGCAACATCAAGAAGGAGAGAAGATTCTCTTCTGAAAAGGACGAATGAAATACCATCTGTAGTTACCGGAGGTATGCGTTAAAAGTGGAGAGTAGTGTGGTGGTGGTTGTGGCAATGCTGATGCTGCTAGAACCTAGTGAAAAATCTAGCTGATGGCGTCAGTCAACCAAGTCAAGAAAAAGAGTAGCGTTCCTTCTTGCTGACTTCTGCCTACACACAAGACTAGCTACCACTACATCTTTGTTTTCGCTCAAGATCATGTTAAGATTACGTTTTTTCAAGATCAAATCAGCAGACACACAAAACCCAGAGAACAAGCAGAGAGAAGTTTCATATCATTTTCATCTGAACATCACTCTTTGGTCATGAAAGAATACCCGTCGTCATACCCAGTACCCTTGCTCTATCTCTCTCTCTCTCTCTCTAGAATAACTTTTTTTGTTCGTCTGCTCTAAATTACACGAGTGAGAATTCAATACAATTGATTCTCGCGTACAACAGCAGCAACTAAATTTTCATGAATGAAATGAATTTTTTTTCGTAAAAAAAGTATCCTGCTCTTGAAAAAATACAAAAGTTGGATCTGATGTAAGTTGAGAGATATTATCGAGATTAGCATAATTAATTACCAATGTATACAAGTATAATAAATATGATAATCAACACCACTTTTAATGAAAACAGGAAACTTAAAAACATGTCTTGAAAAAAATCGGCCAACTGTGTAGCCTTTTCCTGCTTTAACCTCTTCTGATGCAATCAAAAAAAAAATAAATGTTGATGGTATGTGTTTTACCCGCAACATGATCCAAGAAATAACATTTAATTATTCAATTTCATTTTTTTAATTTCCAAGAGGAAGCCTTGAGGGTCGTTAATGTAGTAAAATCTTTGCGCGAATAAAAATTGAAAGAAAAAATGTTAAAACTCAATGGTGTATGATACATAATAATGACCCTCTCTCTCTGGGTAAACTTAAATGAGACTTAAAAATGCAAATGTGTGCATAACAGTGAATTTCAATGAAGCAGCTTGCATTATTTATATGCTTGTGAAGAACTTTTTAGTGAATGAGGTCTGCCATTTTAATTGCATAACAATACATCAGCGAATTTTTTTTGCGAAAAATATAGTAGTAATAAAAGTGCACGCGCAAAAAGCATTATTTTTTTTCTCGTGAAAAATTCTCTTCATTCATGAGTTCTTTAAATCAACGAAGCAGAACCCATTCATAAAAAAGTTAGCAAAATCTAACCAATTAAACGCGATATGATATAACGTACGCTACAGTAAAATTCATTAATTAGATTATAGCTGCAAGCTACTCACCTCTCTCTGAGGAGTAGTCACCACCACTCAGCAGTGGGTGGGAAAAGAGTCGAACGATGCTGCCAACTAACAAGGTTACTCTTACTCTAGAAGAGGTCATCAGCTACTCAAGTAATTGATGCAATTTGACGGGAACAATGGATAAATTGTTTTTTAAAAAATGACATTATTTTTTGAATGCATTTTTTTGGAAACCCCCACCACCACACCATGTGTATGAGTAACTGGCCGACCTCCCTCTCTGCAATTTTAATGTCGGTGGTAGCATCCACGGTTATATTACAATGCGTCAACCCTTTTTTTGAAGAACAATAACCAAGTAATGATTCGCCGTATAACTTGTTATTATGGATTTATTGAACCTTTGTTTTTAATCAAAATTTTTATCATTTATCTTTTTTTTATTATTACCCTGCTTTTCCATGAAATTCTACTAGTGAGTACACACGAAAAATATAATATCATTTTCATATCATTGGCAAATAGTACAAATAAAAGTATATAAAATATGCACAACTTGAATTGTTGCAATTGCCTCAATTTCATTGTTAAAATTCAAAAAATTCTTGATATTATTAACTCACCCGAGATAATTAGGGATGGCAAATGTGAGATAGTAGTTTTCTCCCTGAACAAGTTACCACGTTATTGTTGAAAATTGAAAATGATTAATACATACGTAATTTGTTAAATGTAGTAAAGAGAGAGAGAAAAAAATCTTATCGTTCCAAGTCTTGCACGTAATATGTATCCCTAATAATGTCTTGAATACGTTCATTTAAAAAAATCTTATCTCTTCTCCCGCTTGTTAATCTCAACAACAGCAAAGTGCGAGGATGGTTCTTACCTTAAGTATTATTGGAATTAATGGCTGGTTTTATAGAACAAAAAAAATAATATATATAAAAAGTCAAGTTTTTTTTCTGTAAGTGCGCAATACTTGAGAGTACTAATTTTCGGGGGTGTTACCAAGCTAAAAGCCTTGTGGATGAGTCTAATTAGATAAAATAAAGCGAAGATTCCGTAGGGTGATGTCAATGAGACGAGGTTGTAGTAGTAGAAAAGTAGACAACATTAAAAAAAAGCAGTTTGTTCGGTTGAAAGAAATGAGAGAGTGTGGAAGGAAGAGAGTCTGCCTTGCAGCCGGAACCCTTATCTGTTACATATTTGGAGATAACATCTACCGACAGGTACTTTACTTCTACCCAATTGCATGTTGATAACTTTAGTCTCAACAACAAATGACACGAGGTGTTATTATATGCTGGAGATTGCGATAAAATAAGTACAAGTGGTGTTAATAACAATATGTAATACGAAGGAAAAAAATTACAATTAGTTGTGCTAATGAAGGAAATTGCAAATAATAAAAATTGTTTAAAAAATAATCGCAGTTTTTGATCAAGCTAAATGAAACATTTTACAATTAATTGTTTAGCAAGTTGATTTTACACTGAGCACGTTTTAAAAGTATCAAATTGACAAAATTGCAATTTTTTAAAAATCAGATATTTTTGTACTCAGCAATAGACGGAAATTAGAAAATCAAAACAGCAAAAAAAAAACGCATAGGTATGCTAACATATCTTTTTAGAAGATTCTTCCCAGTTTTGCACTTTTCAGTTCCACCTCACTGCAGAGTACTAACTCTGCGTCTTTCATTGATTTGATTCAAAACTTGATATGAAGAAGAAGCATAATATTTAAAATGCTTCTTAGCCATACTATTTTTATTTCAGATGATCATTTTCATGCAAGCCATTCAGTAACACATTATTGCACCACGCCACAGTACTTATTGTTACTTTTTGTGCAGAAAGAAGATGCTATTATTACATAAATAAGTATGTATAGTCTGTTCTGCGGTACATCAGCACTATTATCATCGTCATATCCGAGGAGGAGGAGGACGACGACGATGACGACGCTACTCCTCGTTGTTGAATACACTACATAATATTTGAATTGCCTGGCTCAGGTCTCAGACGCCTTTTTCCCACCACCCCTATATTCGCTTCGTGTCTGAGAACATACAAAAAAAGTGCAAAAAATGCGTCCAGACGATTTTTTTGTTATTTTTAGCTGCAGGCTACACAGAATCAAAATGTCTTCAGACGTCATGCCTTGATGCCTTACTGACTGGTGCATTAAACACATTATTATTAGTATACCTACATTATGCAGCAGGTTTTCGAAAAGAGGACTTTTACCTCTGACTTTTCTTGTTGCATTCCTACAATTCAAGCCTGGGAATTTATTATCCATATCTTTCAAAAGCCACTCACCGACAATAATAGGAGAGAAATTTAAGAAAAAAATATACATTTTCCTTTATATCCGTAAATACGGACGGTAATAATGCAAATGATTTATAATATGATACGTGATTCTTGTTGTGTGAATTTTACCTCACTCTGGATTCTGGATTTTTAAATTTTAAAGTATATTTTAAATAGCAATTGACTACTCTTGTCAAGTTACTCGCATGCATTATTATGAAGCCGTCATCATCCAGTTTTCTTAATATATCATCATAATTGCTTAACTAAACAATAATGTTAAATTAAATGTGAAATTTATTTCGAATTAGCTTTTAAAAACCATACTTGAAAAATATTTTATAATCGACATACTACATGCCAGTAGTAGTAATGCATACTATCAATGTATCAGAACATTCGCATTATTGCTACATTATTGTTACCACACTATAACGACTTGTCGATCATTGATTTAAAATTCAGCGTTGATTTTTGCACACCAAGTTGGAGTTCCCCATTCCTAAGATAGGGCCATATGTACAAAATTGTACACTGCGTATTGATGCTAATACTATCGTTATTATGGTCGTCGTAATTTTTGTTCCTTTAACAGCTCCACACACACTGATGAATGATAAATGTTGCAGGAAGTTTTTAAATATGCCCGAAACCGAATTTCAATAATCGGATAGATGCACACTAATAATACGCTATGTAACGTAAACAAAGCTCACAATATTTTTGAGCTAACTGACTTTACAGCGTCAATTTCATGATTTAAATCAGAGATGCATGATTTTTGTTCAAAGAGAGATTACCTAATTAACTAATGTAAGAGTATAAAAGAGAGCGCATGTAAACGTACCTCCTCCACGTCGGCTGGAAGGCTGGTCATCTCCACTGTCTCCGTCTGACATGATAGACTGGTTTTCTTGACGCAAGTCGGATTCACCCGGAAAATGAATGGTTTATTACGATGATGAGTCTTCTTGATTAAATATTAACCCTATTTGCTGACTTTTTTTTTCTCCTAGAAAAAGTTAACTACCTAAATTTTAGCTGCGTCGTAACAGAACGATAGTAGTATAATTTCAAACAACTGACGACGTGTAGTATTCAGTAACAAAATTGCTTATAAAACTTGGAGGAACTATGTAATTACTTTTATAATTTTTATAATAACTGTGTGCATCAAATATTGACTTGCATATAAATGAACAGGGTACAACAACGTTTTACAAACGAAAATTCCACTGACTATGTATATTACTTTCTCTTCCCTAAAATTATTATTGTAGATTTATTACAAAAATGGAGGTGTTTTTGGAGGAGCCAGAGATTTAACTTTTTTTTTTGTTTATAGTAGGTTCTTCAGGAGAAAAAAGGTTTTGTTGGTGATGATGATATATATATATTTTTTAAATTTCCAGGTACTTTATCACTAACGGTTACATGCTAACTATGGAAACAGCAATATTATGAAAGCATCTACGGAATAGTTGAAGAGTGAATGTTGCAGGCAACTTGCACTTTTCCTCCTCCCAATGTTAGTTTTGGACACAGTGCTTTCACAACAACACAACCCAGACAAGATGACGAACAAGACTGACAACGAAATATTATGTGCCAGTTGTTATTATTTTCCTTTTGAAGAGTCACAAAAAATATAATGATAATAATTAGAGAAAACTTCAGCTAATTAAACTGTCTGTCTTGTTGTTATGGTGAATAATCTTTAAAGTCAACTTTCCTCTATCCATACTCGCTGTTATTACACTTTCACTCTGATCTCCAAAAACACATTTAATTAAGTTAATTAGCTGCGTTTTAAACAAACTACACAGCGTTTAAACTCGACGGCAGAAAAAAAGGCGTGATATTTATTTCACTTTCTCGATGTATGGTGTGATGATGGCGTTGATACAGAGTTAAATTTTGTAAAAAATAAAGTTTCAGTCACAACTTCCAAAAGGGAAACCCGTGTTTTGTTTTTTGATGGTGAGCGATTTGGTTACATTTTCGTTTTGATGATGATATGCAGCAAAAACACGGGAAAATGCTACCAATACGCTTTCTTGTTCAAGATGAATATTTGCTGTTGACCATGAACTATAATAGTTTTCATGGTTGGTGGTAGTTTAATGATGTTGAGAATACAGATGCAACACCGTTTTTATAATTAAACTAATTTCTGCAAGCGTCCAACAGAGAAGAGAAACCTGTGATGATACGGCAGTGTGTGATGATGTTGTCCAGTGAAGATAATATTATTATTGGAGTTGAACGATGCTGCTGCTGATGGAGGTCTTTGTGTTTTTGAGTGGCAGTAGATCTATTATTATTGGCAGTAAATTCCAATTTTTTATTTTTTTTTTGATGATTTCTCTTTTCCACAAAAAAAATACTTCAGTAAACCTGAAAAAAAAATTATGAAAATTAAGTTGATTAAAATGCCACTATTTTTCTCTTTAAAATATTCAAATAATTATCAAATATTTTACTTACGAAAAAACTGAGTGGAAAAAATGAAAGATTATTATTTTCTTTTGGTGAACACAAAAGCCCTCTATTTTCTCCGTGTAGAAAAAAAACAATGGAGGTCTTTGTGTTTTTGAGTGGCAGTAGATCTATTATTATTGGCAGTAAATTCCAAAATTTTTTTTGATGATTTCTCTTTTCCACAAAAAAAATACTTCAGTAAACCTGGAAAAAATTATGAAAATTAAGTTGATTAAAATGCCATTTTTTTTTCTTTAAAATTTTAAAATAATTGTCAAATATTTTTACTTACGAAAAAACTGAGTGGAAAAAATGAAAGATTATTATTTTCTTTTGGTGAACACAAAAACCCTCTATTTTCTCGGTGTAGAAAAAAAAACGCAGACAATTTTATTCACTTTGACTGCACGCTGACCCGTTGTCAAACCACCATTATTAGCAAATTATTGTATTGTATTTCCAACGACAATTTTTATTCCCAGATGTCGTCGTCCAGCGTGTGTGGTAGTGTCTGAATGACTGTTGCACTTTGACATGCAGCACTTCAATCAATCTCTTTTGGTTGCCTGTTGGACCGGTCACAATGATCCAAAATGATGATACTCTCTCTGGTCACTGAAAATATTTTCCACACAGAAAAAGTGAACTTTTAGAGCATTTAAAAAAAATATTTCAAAACTAATCAACATGAAAGTCTGCCAATTTGAAATAACAACTCTACTACTCCAACAACAACCCTATCAAGCAATCGCTCGCAAAATTCATGTCCATGTATACATAAAATGCAGTTTTTTGGTAAAAAAATAATGTTTTAGCCAATGATGCAAGCTACGTATCAAAAAGAACGCTATATATCTTCTACAGCTTTCTCATTTATGATCATGAATCCCCTGCATATAACCTACATACAAAAAAGTAAAATGCACACACGGGAAAATATACACACACACGCACATACATATCCCCACAAAAAAAGAAGCTAACTTGGAAGGGGTCTCGTAAAATGCAGCATTCCTAAAATTTACCAGTCCCTACAACCCATCGCTTGAGGAGAAGAAGAGTCAGAGAGAGAGAGAAAAAAAACAACAGACGACTTGCATTTTTGCATCGAGGTCAAAATATTCGCACACATGCATATCCTGAACAAGCACAATAATTACACCTTTCTCCAACACACATCTGCTCTCTGGAGAACAAGCTTAAATTTTATATAATATATGTTCATCATATCCTAAATAATATTTTTTTTTTTGCACATCTTGCCTTCTGCATAATGATGATGATGATGCTCATCAGCACATTTTTTTGCAACCCAACATATTACCCCGTCTGCCCATTATTATATCTTCACCCTCCTCCACTAGTACAAAACATGTAAATAATATCCCCCGAAAATAGAAAACCCACTCAACAAAGAAAATTGAGCACTGTTCTTCTTCCCCCAAAAATAAAGAGACAAAATAATCCTACTACAGGGCAAACCTCATCCCCTCTGTCTGTTAAAAAAAATGAAAATGAAAACTCGACCACACGACAACTCTATCTTTATCTTGCCTCCTAGTCTCTCTACCTTATACACATGTGTGTATATATTTTCTTGCGAAAATATTAATTTCCAGTTAATCAGTTACAACTTTCTGAGAACACCAATCACTGTCCCACATTACGAAAATATTTGCAACTACGTTTCTTTCTTGCTCATCATCGTACCACTTTAGTTCATGGAGACAGAGCTTCTTGTATGCATATAGCATCCCCATTGCATCGAGATAGATAAAAAAAAAAGCATATACAATCGTATAAAGAGAATTTCAGCTTAGAAAAAAAAATAGTTATAAAGGCGAGAAATAAAGAAAGAGAGAGAGAGAGAAGAGAGAGAGAGAAGTGAGCAGAGAACAGATGATTCTTTGCAAAAAGGTTATTCTCCTTCTCTTTTGCGCTGATTCTCTTATTGCCAAAAAAAATTGCTCTTCTCTGTATTTCGAACAGTGTATGTTGTATATGTGTATATGGACGAGGACGAACATCATGATATTATGATGACGATGCTAGCAACAACTCCACCAACAGCACCACCACCACCACAACGTTAATATATTTTCCATCATTTTCATGCAAGCTTTTGTGTAACTTTGTTACTTGTTTCCATCCATCTCCTCCTCATGTAAATACTACTACTACTACTGCTCACTTGAAAATTTTTGCACACAGACACAGAGAATTCTTTTATAGCATGTACATTTTATATCAAACTTGCTCATATGTCTGATTCTGCTTTGTTTGGTTTTGAATGCTTCGTATTAATGGCAAAAAAACTGGTGTGTTATGTATTTCGCGATATAAACGAGAGAGAGAGAGAGAAGAAAAAAAAAGTGCTCAGCAGAAAACTAGACACAAGGAGCAGTTTTGTGGTGGTGGTGGTGGCAGTAGTAAAGTAAGTAGTAGCTCCTCCACTACTACCAACCATGCTTGCTCTAACAATGTTTGCTGTACATGCAATGATAAAACTGCACAAACGATCATGTCGATGATGATGATGACTATTATGGTTTGCTATTTTATATACAGACACAACACAACAAACAGAGTATATATAATTCTTGCTTGCCTTGGTTTTATTTCATTCCTGCCTTCTTTTGGTCCTTTTTTACCCTATCGTGATATGATTATTATAAGAACATTCTCTGCTGCTGCTGCTGCATGTGTGTTGTTATATAAATGTAAACAGCTAGAGTTAGTAGCTGCTACTCAATATTTTTTTTTAATTCCCGTTCAGCTACTTATATATTTGCCGTAAAAAAAGACGTGTTTCTTAACGTAACTCTAGTCACTTTTGGTATTTTTGGTGCTAAGTTTTGCGAATTTGTTGCTGATTATGCTCATCATCATCATCATCATCATGTTCTCAAAGCATATTATTTTTGCAAAGCAACAGCAGGTTGATATTAAAACATGTACGATGCAGAAAGAAAATATTTATATTATGTTCACAGTCAACCAACCACTACGACGACCACCACCACCAACAACATTTTTATATGCATAAATGCAAGATGAAGAGTTTTGAAAAATCATCATATCTGTAGGTTGATCTATTCTGATGATGATGATGATGATGATGCTTGCTTGCTGCTGATGCTGCTGTTGCACACACGATAATGCGTATAAAAAAAAAGATTTTCTTTGATATGTTCGTACACTGATTCTGATATAACAAAAAAAAGTTAATCTACAAGTTAATGTTTCATCATGTGCACAAAATACTATATATCTTATATATATTTTACATGAATTTTTATTGGCTTGTATGGACACACACGTAAACACGCTAAATGTATTTTTAAAACGTACGACAAAGAAAAAATATTAAATCGATTCAACACAGCAGTAGCAGCAGCATAGCAGAGGACATAATATTATACCTTCATATGAAAGTGATTGTCCTATGCTTCAAACAATCTATCTATTGCACCCCTCAAAAAAAGACAATTGAAAGCTTGTAACAATCATGTTTGCATTCCAGTATCATCACATGATATTTTAACGTAATAAAATCGCACGTATGTAAAAAAAATCCTCTCAAAATGCACAAAATGATGTGCTGTTGCTGATATGCACATGAAGATAATAATAATAATAATAAAAAAAAAAAACTAGCCAGTCGGGATGTCTGGGGCAAACTTTGGTTCTTTAGATGAACGTAATATCATTACACAATATTGCGTTCATTATCATCAAAGACGACGAGTGGTCGCAGCAAACAGACAACAGACAACACAAGAAGCTGTTATAAAGATTTTTTTTTCTAATGAAAATGTAAACGTAAAAACGAGACAGTTGGTGGTGTTTATTGCTTGCAAACAATTGTCAGACGCGGTTGCATGATGATGTACTGCTACTTACTACTCGATGAAATTATGTAATTTAAAAAATATATATATGAATGTTTTGACGTTGTTGCTTCAGTGTTGAAAGGGCGAGAAAATGATGTGAGTGTGTGCATGAAAAAAAATGGCAAGTTGATGCGCTTGACGTAAACTCGTATTATCTAAGGTCAGTTACGTTACTTGCAGATACATATATTTTTTTTAATTCCCGATAATTTGATTGTTTTCTCTGATAAAATGGCCACACCTCGTTTTCCAGAGATGAAGAGAAATAAGGAGCACACACAGACCACAGATATTTAATATAATGAACAGGTTCTACTAAATCAGACTTGTTCCAGGAATCCGTACATGTGCGTTTGCGTATTTGCACCAACTATGCACAATTCAAAATTTTATAAAAAAAGCGTGTGACTGTGTATATTTTCACTACACACACACCTACCAAACTAACTGTAATTATTCAGACTTTTATTCTGACATTAACAGAGTCAGACAGCAAAATATACCCGTTGCTTTCCCCCTCTCCCCACCATCCAGAAAAAAAGAGGCACATTTAAAATTAAATACACTTGAGTACTTACGGTGTTATGTAAAGTGTAAATTAATTAATTAATTTTTTTTCTGTGGGAAAACTATCAGCAGCAGCGTAGCACTGTCTAAAATTAAACTTACAAACTAAGTTGTTTAGGTACACAAAGTGGAAGCTGTAATTCATGTAGTAGGCAATTTTTTTTAGTTTTACTAAGGATAAGAGCAATAGGTCAACAATAATTATTATAAAATCTGATAAAAATGAAGAATCCGCTGAGCGCTGGATACATAATTATTAGAAAAAATGGCAGTGTAAATCACATGTACGGTTTTTTTATATATATATTATTTAATTATATTATTATTGAATTTCTTGCCGCTACAGACAGACTGATAATCACTGAACCTTATTATATACTTTCGCATAGATTTCTATTCGCAAAAAAAATCCTTTTCACCTTTCCCTCAAAAAAAAAGTTGTGATGCTCAGTTCAGTCTGAATAAACGTGTGTGTGTACTCTCTGTGTAGCACACAAATAAATGTATGTATGTACATGTATAAACGTTTCTTTTTATGCTACTATACTACTACGACTGCTGCTGCTGCTGGAGAGAAATTACTTGCGAAAAAAAAGAGAAAGTAGATATACAAGAGTGTAGAAAAGCCCTGGACAATATATTTCACGTTTCATCCTTCCTGCAAAAAAAAAGTAAGCAAAGTAAGAAGGTTCCTTCTGAAACGCAGGGTCAATGCACCACCATCATCATCACGACATTCGTTCGAGTGTATATACCATACACACTCTTTTGTACATATTACATACCAGACAGTTTTCTCATTATGCTTTCTTTACCGACGACGACCAGAGAGAGAGAGAGAGAGAGAGGAGAAGAAGTGAGGAGTAGCAAGCAGCACTACCACCACCAGCAGCTCTAGAGCACTTCTCTTCAACTTCCAAACAGCATAAAGTATCCAATATCCAACCAACCCAACAACAGCAGCGAAAATCTCATTGAAATTCTTAGGATTCTCTGCTACTACTTCTACTCTGATGTTTCGTTGTTGTAATGCATTCTCTCGTATTATAAGGTCTCTCTCTCTCTCTCTTTCGCTTTTCTCGCTAATACGCTACGTTCCTTCTTTTCCTTCTTGTGTTCCAATTTTTCACGTTAAAAGGCATCGGTGCTTCCTTATACTTACGCACTACTTACACATAGAAACACCACCACCACCACCATCAGACCCAGACAGCCAATTTTTTTTTTTGCATTGCTGCTGCTCATGCTTCTATTGCCTCATCGACCTAAAGAGTGGTTTGTATTATGCTTTCTAAATACCCGATCTATCTCTTTTTGCCTGCTGTTTCTTCTCTCTCTCTCTCTCTCTTACTCACTCACCCTCTTATATACTCGTTCATACTCTCGTTATTATTAGAGGACACTAGATTTTGCAGATTTTTTTTGCAAAAAAATTTTTTTTTTCTTTCTTTACGTAATTACTTTATGTTCACTGGAACTGCTATTTTTATAAGTACTCTGGAAAAATAGGGGACGTACAGAGTTGCACACAAAGCTTTATGTTGTACTTTGTTCGTTCATCCTTTTTTTTTATAAAAATCTCTGGTCTGGTCTACATAGTCCCTTGTAACAACCACCACCATGTGCAGAGGAAAGAGGGATGACTCTACAAAGGGAGTCTTGTTTCTTCTCCGTGTTTTAGTGACATCCAGTCCATTTAACAGGCTTGATTGCCACTACCACCACCACCACTACTACTACACACGTTTAGCACGTCTATTAAACAAAGTTGACAATAATTATTTGATTCCATCATCATTCTTTCATCCTTGCGTACGTACATTTGCAGCAGTAGCAGTTATTACAGTGTGGTGTTTGCTCAATTGTTTCAATCTAATTTTCAGGGCTCTTCTCTTCTGCAGCTGCGTGAATCATGTCAGTCAGTACCACTACCACCACCACAACTCTTTTTTTCTCTTTTTACCAGCTTGCACATCCAAAGCGTGTGTGTTGTCGCCGTATAAAATGAAAATGATACATGAACGTATGTATGTTTCCACGCGTGACTTTCGAACCTTTTTTCTATCCAGTTTCTGGAATGGTATTTTTTTTATTTTCAGAGAAAAAAATCTGCTCCAATAAGTTTATATGTCACAAAAAATAAAATGCACGTCCACTGACGACGACGACGACGCTGCCAGTAGTAGTGGCAGCAGCAGCGTTGTGATATTTTTGGAAAGAAACGCGCACACGTTTAATTACCACTAATTTGAGAATCATGAAACGACACGGTGAAAAAAGCGCAGAATAAAATTTATTATTATTCAGTTAAATCTTCTGCTGGATTTTCGTTGGTTGATGATGATCTGATTGTATGAAAAAAAAAGATAACAAAGTTAACGATGATACGTTAGCAGGAGCTACGTACTCACACTGATGATGATAATCATGATCGTGTTATGAACATGTTGATGATGATGAAAGCTAGACTAGCTAGCTAGACAGACAGACATTCTCTAGATAGTGTATGCAATATTATTACGCTACTACTGCTGTAATATGTGTATGCTGATGATGATAATGCACACACATTAATAACATGTAAAAAAAGAAGGATTGTAGTTTATAATATTTTTGCAATAACAAGAGCAGAGATACCATATACTAGACCTTACTTTTTTTCAAAATATAATCTTTTATGTTCTTTCTCCTTTTCTGCAAGAGAGCGGAGAGCTCTGTGTGGAGTTGTGGAAAGAAGATGGCTAGAAAATTACGGAGGACCACGGACGAACAAGTCACACACAACAACAGCAGCACAGACACAGGCCAGACAGACAGAAGGTGTGGAGTCAAAATAATATAGCGACCCACTACCATACACCATCATCATCATCTACTACAACAAAACAGCGACGACCACGAATAAAAAAAAACTTTACCACGTTCGTTTCGTTATTATTATTACTGCTTTAAAAAAAGAAGAAAAAGCATACTCATATACTCGCACTAACTGACTGCGACTACTACTACAACTACTACTGTGACTGGTGGTGGAACTTTAGTTTTTATTATATTTCATGCTTTTATACTAAACTTGTCTGATGGATGGATGGATGGATAGATGATGATGATGATGCTGCTGTTATAAGCGATTCTTCGTTTTTCTTATTATTATTACACTTACACACCAAACATTAATATTGCGTTTTATACAAACACGTATACGAATTTTACGTTTCATTATAATAAAAAAAAATGTCTGTGTCTGGCTTGTATGTTTGAACATACTCATGCATAAGAGTTTTTGTATACTTTTCAAGCGTGGTTGTACATACATACATACATACATACATATAAATATTATAGCTGATAGATAATCATGATGATGACGATGTGGATATTTTATATGCGCTATTTTATGTAGCCGTATAGCCTAACATCTCTGTCTGGTGAATATTAAAAAAAAAGAGTTTGTGCTGTGTAATCATAATGATTCGCGTATACAACAGAGGAGAATGTTAGAGTATGTTGGTGTTTTTACTCCATTGTTGCTGTTGCATACGCGTTTTTACATATTTTTCCTTTTGCAAAAGGTAGACAACGCACGCAGACAGGTAAAAAGAACTAAAACTATCATATGGGATCATGTACACACATGAATGCATTCACATTATGTATCGTCATCTCTACCAGAATATCGTCTGTCTCGACTCTTTGCAGCTTGTGGCAATGGCAAGATTAAATTACTCACGGCTAATAAAGTAGTAAAGTAGCTGTGTCGCAGGATGCCCCGATGCTCGGATCAGATCAGATTTTTTTTTATTGCCACTGCTGCTGTATGACAGGTGGCTACGAAAATTGCAACTGTAGCAATTAACGTGGAGAAATAATGGCAGTTAGCCTGCTAACCGTTTTGTGCATGCCAAGCAAAACGCCCGTTCACCATGCAGAATTGCAAACCGGTGTGTAATAGGCTATTATATTAGTAATAATTTGGGAAAAAATTGCATAAAGATTAGACAGACAGACAAGCATAGTTTCCGACTTGCCACATGCACTTTTATCCTAATAAAATAAGTTTTGTTTGAGTGATAGTGGTGGTGGAAATGGTATTTTGTTTAACGCTGTTGTAAATAGAAAAGAATGCGATGCAATAATGCATCGTAATAGCGTGTCTGGTATGATAGGTACGGTTTTGCTCTTACGACAAGATTTGATAATCAGGGGAGTTTAGACGATGAGGCTTCGTATATATGCATGCATTCATGCTGCTGATTATTATTAAACATTCCGTTCATTTTCATGATGATGACGGTGAGATAGTTTGCCTTTTTGTAATATTTATCGTTTGAGCTAATGTAAAAATGTATAATATAAAAGTCATCATCACCGTGTGAAGTAATAAGGGGAAGCAGCGTAGACTTAACGAACGGTCAAGTCAATCCAACCGACGCAACGAGACATCTCGCAGACGATGAGTGACTGTACCGTTGATCGTTCTTTGCTACTTCTGCTGCTGTTCTGAGGTATGCGCTTTTGTTACATATTCACGATTTTTATCATGATGCCTTTTTTCAGTGGTGTTGATGATGATGAAGGATCCACACAGTAGTGCTACTACACGGTAGTGTGTGCGAATGAGACTATGATAACATGCAGCAAGCAACAACAGCAGTTGAGTAGTAGTGAGAGGAAGGACGTCTGGGAATCTTTTTGTGGGGTTCATTAGATGGATTATTATTACTTTGGCTTGCATTTTCGTCGTGATGATATGCTATGATTTATTTCGTCGTTGGACCAGAGAGGGTAATGTTATCCTGGTGTAGACTGCTGGAATTGGCTACTGACTGATTAATATATCGAAATTTTGGATGAGCTCATAAGTTGTTTCACGTTGCCCCAACAAGGCTAATGCCCCGTCGATCTTTCTTGTGTCTTATCGGCTTTTTTATGCTCAAGACTTGGAGCAGCTCAATATTATATGCAATTGAATCTGCTTGTAAATTCTTCGTGGTGACATTGAATTCGTAGGAGGAGTATGAAAGGAGACGCTTTTCACTTGAGAAATAATAATAAACACAAAAAAAAAACTTTTTTTTGCATACAGCAGCAGCAGCAGCGGGGAATTTTCTCGGAACGGAATCCAAAATCCTTGCTTCCTTCCTTCATGAAACTTTACAAACTATACACAGACAATCCAAGCTTTTTTCTGTTATCCATAGGCTTGCAATAACAGCTTATAAAAGATCAGGTTTACATATCGCACACATCATAATAAGCAGTGCAAGTAGTGTTTGTGTATCAATCAACAAGCAAAAAGGGGGAAATGTGTAGTTGAACGATTTCTCAAGAAATTACCGCATGTATTTGACTAGCTGGCATTGTAGGATTGGCGTATTTGGTAAATGATCGGATGCTCGAGCAAATCGTTTTCAGTGCAAAAATAAGGGGAAAAGGGTTCGCGAAATAAAAATTGCAAGCTTTTGCCAGTGATGATGATAATCATGATCGTTTAGTTCTTGCTTCATGTACACGGTGCACTCTCTCCCGTGTCTTTTCTTGAGCCTTTCCACAGTCTCGTTATAACGGCAGTGTGAGGGAACCATTTTGCTAATTTTATATTGCTTGATGTATTTTATGCACACAATTTTTAACCTTTCCATGAACTACTCACCTTTTCACCTGCTTTTCTGATGCGTTATTTTTTGTGACTTTCACTTTCTATTAATTCTCTTAGAAAATCGCCAATTTACTACTAACCATTTTCAATCTGTAATAGTTAGCTTCACTATAGCGGGCGTTGAGTATTCCAGCGGTGTTCCATTCGTCAACGTTGCGAATCGAATCGGCACGAGTGAAATGAGGGAGTAGTATCAACGAACAGTCATTGTGGGTACGTGAGCGTATCGTCTGCTGGTTTGTATATTCAGCAGACGGATTAAAAATGAGCATGCTGAGGACGACGACGACGACGATGATGATGACCGTCATCGTCTCTAGACGGAATCACGAGAAGGACTTTTTTGTGCAGAATTGCAGACTGGCTGCTGCTGCTGCTGTTTGGGGTTTATCTTTCAGGGATACTTTCAGCAAAAATGCACGATCCGCTGTAGTGTCTTGGGGCTGAGGGGTGTGTACTTGATGAACACACATCATGAGTTGGCGTAAGGGACACGAAATGATGCTCGCTATTCGACAGCAACTGCTGCTGCTGCTAAAGTGGTTTGTCTCAGGGTACTTCAGAGAATCACCGACAACGATGCAGTTATACGCTCGCATGCAAAACCGTTGCATGAGTTTCAGGCAATTATTTAGATCAACGCAAGGAATGATTTGATGAGTTTACCAATTTAAAATAATTTGTGGCGCAACCCGTAACACATTTCATTTTTTCATTCTTTTCCAATCCAATTTTCAAGTGCGACATCATCCCTTGTGTGGGTTACGGGGTACGTTGCACAAGAAAAAAAATTTCCTGATTCACAAAAAATGCAATTTGAGAAGATAATTGAAATCAGGGAGAGATATTATTATGCACGCTCATTCGCACGCTTGTATGTTTTCATAATGAAATTTGTCTCTTCCTGTTCGCTTTCTTCGCAGAACTCTCC
>JAHZMZ010001615.1:0-10627 GCA_027743805.1 Lepidocyrtoides sp. E14
ATTGATTCCGGTTAGGTAACTCTGGCTTTTCAACAGCCACTCATAAGCTTTACCTTTGTAATCAAAGTAACATGTTGAGCCTAAGCTTCTCGCTATGATTCAAGAGCAATGCAAGCAATTGTCAATTATTATTTTTCAAAGTATCATGTTGAATCGTTCATAATTATTGGAAGTTATGAAGCAACTTCATTATTACTTTCATCCGCAACTGAAGAACATGTATTGCATTCCCATTAGAGTCTTCCTTTTTCTGTTTTCATCACCACAATTAATATTTTGGTCAGATTGCGGGTAAATATAGTAATTAGTATCTTATTGCCTATTGAGTTACTCACATGACGCATACCTCCATTGTTCATCCAATGCTAGTATGTCGTCAATCTGTGATAAAATCACTTTTTGTGTACATGTTGTTTATTTGCCCAATTTTTTGTTGCTGGTGGCTTACTCATGTTTACTCAACCATAAAACTATATAAAATTAATATTACACACGTAATGAGTGTAACATAATATGCTTTTCCCGTAATTCTCAGTATTCACATGTTTATATACCATTCCATCAACTGACAACTTCAAATATTGCGTCCTTGACATAGACCAAGCAGAATTATCAGTTAAATCGGATGTACTCAGTACTCACGTCACATCCTTAGTCTAAAATTTGATCTAAGAGAGTTAACAAACAGACCAGAACGTTGCGAGAAAGGGATGGGACAACTTTAACTTTCTCACTCTCAGCAAACACTAGAAATACCTGGGAATTGCAACAAAAAATCAAATTGAAGCAGCTTCAAATAAAAGTATTCCTCTTCAACACTGCTTTGAATTGTATTAAAAAAATATTACACTTTTTGGATGAAAGTAAATCCCGGTAACATGCTACCTGCATTAAGAAAGAGAGCACTTTTGGAAAAGTATAAAGAATTTTCTCTCTTTCTTTCTATCATCCTTTTGTTTTCCTTTTACGAACCATGAGTATGGGTTTGTGGAATGTGGGTTTTATGCAGGTTTGTCTTTGTTTTGTAGAAACAGTTTCTCAAAAATAGATTTCTACAGAAGTAAAAATAAAATAGTTGTTTCTTATGATGACACTGTAAAAGTAAGGTAAAAGTGCATTGCAACACCTGTGCTGCCGTCAAACGGACTGGATATAAATGGCAGCAAAGCAGTTAACTTTTTATTGCTTAATTTAACCGTGTGTTGATACCTGCTTTACTACTGTATTAATTGTATGTAGATCATATTTAGTAGAAATCCTTGAAAACTTCAAGGTTAACAAATTGTGAAAGATCACATTTGCTTTCGTAATTAAAGGCACACGCCAAAGATATCTAAAAAGGTATCTTTTCATCTAAGCTAGCCCATAGTTCCAGAACACAATTATCGTGCGTCATGCAGTCAGTCTTTATCAGTCAGCATCTCCCTTTATCGATCTCATGCGGTCATCAACTATTGATCACGTCAAGTTTTGTTCATAGACAATCGGGAATATCGGATTGCATAAAGGAAGTATAAATAGAGAAAACAGTGAATATAGCCACTATAATATAGAATACGGATTGCGAAAGTGTGAGCCTGCATGCAGGTATACTCGAGGGATAAACCTAAAAAAAAGGTCACAAATGTGGATATTTTTAGAGATCGACTTAGATCGATCTTTCCTAGTGCATTTATTTTGCAGGAAGATTCAAACATAATATATATTTCTTCCTCTTTACGTCAAAACATGTCATTCAATAGAAGTTTTCGAAACCGTTATCATCACTGTGTTCCCTTGTATTCAAACACAGTGGAAAATCGAAATGCATAATTTTGACGTTATTTGTCGAGGTGCTTATTACGTCCCCAACGCAAAAATGGTTTTATTTGAGCTCATCTCATGCAAAATTCAAATCAAGTTTATGTTCTTGAAGCAAGTCCAAAGATATTCTGTTTTTTTCGGAAAGTAGAAGTCCAATGCATGAGGAAAATAGGGTATGTCATAACGGATTACAATGTAAGGACCAATTGAATTTTTCCGGAAAAAAACATCTCAATTCATGATCTCCTTCTCCACTCCTTTTTCTAGAAAAACAATAGGTAAGCTAGAGACGTTGAATAATTCAACAAAAATAAGAAATGAAATATGTTTTTGCTGAACATTTTGGATGATTTCCATTTATTCGTAGAAAATAAAAAGGACATTTTTGTGAGATTCAAAATAGAATAATATTTATAAAGGCCGGCATACGAAGTGTTTATATGACATAAATGGCATAGCTGGATATTTTTATTATTTTTATATCACCTACAAATGTCCACTAACCAGNCGTAGAAAATAAAAAGGACATTTTTTGTGAGATTCAAAATAGAATAATATTTATAAAGGCCGGCATACGAAGTGTTTATATGACATAAATGGCATAGCTGGATATTTTTATTATTTTTATATCACCTACAAATGTCCACTAACCAGAAACATAGTTCAATTTATCTACTCATAACTTCAATAGACACTGCTGTCAGTTTTCTCAAGACAAATGCATTTTTCATAATGCATCGGAAAAATTACGTCCAACATTACTTATACCTCTTGTCATAAATGTGCATGGTAGAAACAGGTAAGATTCCGAATACAATCCACTCACTATTATTACCTTTTGTTAAAAATGTTACATAGGTATTTCTGCAAAGGTACCGGAAAGGGAATGTTCAATTTAACAGGATTCTCTCTTTTATATGAACAAATTATACAATCTGAAATAATCGGGGCAAACATAACCGTCTCAGCAGGGACCATTGGCTAACTTGTGCTGTCGCTACATGTCTCGTTAAGAAGAAAGTTGGATATATTCCTAAACTTGTTACATGGCTCTCTCATGAATAAAAAATACATTCTGTAGCACGAAAATGTATAAATATGCAGTCAGATGTAATAGTAGCCCCTTCCTATCTAACGAAACTTATCCAAGGTTATCATCATTATAAAGCTTAACAATAATTATTTCAATAAGCATTTCAGTAACAGCACACAGCATCAAGCTTAAGAAGAAGAGGCACAAAGAGTGCAAAGAAAGAAATCATCGGGTCGACACGGTTATAGAATGCCTTTACAGAATATTCCTACAGTTGATTGTATTCTTTTGGTAAAACCTTTAAACTTGTGCTTACATGAGCATAAGTATCAAATAATCGATACTTTCATTGGAATAGAATGGTTTACGTTTATGGATGATACAATGGATAATCGATATTACCGCCATTACCGCCAGTGTTTCTGGTAATTTCACTCTTATATTAAGCTTCTTTTAACGGCTTAGCCTTCCATTCCTAGTCACCTGAATTGTGTAGGTCATACTATTCCAATATTATTTGGATTATTCGATCATCCATCCAAGACTCATTTCATTGTCAGACGAATATTCAAATAATACTGCAACGCAACAGTGCACCTATTCCTTGTTTAATGACTTGCCGTGTAGTGTAGTTGTGCATCTCGGATACTCACAATAACGACCTCGCCTTTCACCCAGTTTACAAAGCCAAACCAATCTACACGTTGTAGTGTAGATGATGATCATGGCTGTTCGTGGTTCCTCTGCTTTGTAAATACCTACGCACACATTATATAAAATGCCTACACACAAATTTGTACATATTTATGGTAATTTCACTTTCCACCTATTCATTAAACAAAATGGCATGCATTGGTACATTTCCTTTTCGCATTGGTAATCAAGACTAATCACGTAATATCCCATTCTTTTCAAAATCGTTTACCTGCTTTTTCTCTTTATCCTCACAGACGTAGTCATTAGATCTAAGCAATTTAGCTCGACTAACAGGAGTGTGTGATGGAAATTGTGGTAATAACAATTCTGAAATTCTTTCAACCTTATATGCCACACCGTGCGCTCTTTGTGACAATCTAGCACTAGCAATGAGTCTATAGAAAACAGACAAATGTATATGCATATACTTATTGGTTATATAAAAATGGTGAAAGCAGTCTCCAAATACAAAAATACAAAACACTTTAGTAGTTGAGCTTATTTTTATGGATACAGTTCGTTACATCTTTCTGTTCCTTTCCACCCGCTTCTCTGTCTGCTGACATCATCACAACGTTATAATTTGTTCGGATGCCTAATCTAATGAAGTTGATATTTCATCACTTCATCTATTAACTGTAAGCCTGTAAACATTGCAGTTAATCGGAATAAATTCCTGACACGAGCAAATAATCTTTAGAAAAAGCTCGAAACCTAGATGTACCTATCAATTTTAAGCGTAAAATATCGTGTTATGGAATAACAATCTTCCTAAAGCTCTGTTTGAGCTTTGCATTTAGTTTTAATTCCTACTAATTAGGTAACAAAAGTGAAAATGCATTTCGTCCGGCTTGCCTACTAGCCTACTACTCGGCAAGACTAAACAAAATATTATTTTTGGCATCTTGTAAAGAAATTATCGTAAACAGATATCAAACGTTCTTAGTAGGAACATTGAATTTTGGAAACCACATACCTAATTTACTTACATTTACATATCTCCTTTCCATTCTGGCAACTCAGTAGAGTGCAATATTTAAAAGGTGCGCTTACACTGTATAATAAATTACCTGTTAAATTAGGCGTGATCTAGACAAGGTTTACTTTACATGCTCTTTTGCCAAAAAATGGAAATATGTGACAAGACGCGTTTATCTACGTCCTCTCACTAAATAAAATATTATTTGGAGGTATACAAAGCAGGTTTCACCTCATTTTTGCGGTTTTCCCAACTCAATTGTAGTTTCGGGCACACTTTCGTGTAATGTCTGTTTATTACAGATATGCTAAAAAAACTCATTAACAGTATCATCTCTTATTGCTTCATTTTTTAAACTAAATTTTTGTAAAACTATGTACTGTTCTGCCTTCTGCACAAGCACCAACCAAAACAGCAGGACAACGCACCACCACCACCATCACCACTAACCAGCATACTCCAGAGAGATCCTGTACACTTTTCTCGCTGGGAATTGGCAACCAAGAGAATGTAATTGTCGCACTTAAGCGGAACTGTACGTTCCGTTTTTTCTCTATATATAAATTGATGTACTTGTACGTATTCCTCAACATCATCATCATTATTCCACATCCATTAAATCTCACTTTGTTTCTCTGGCGCACTGGGAGTTGTACCTATATTGAGTAATCATCACAGAAAAAAACTCATTTTCGAGGAGAATTCACGCTTCATGCAATAAAAGAATATATAAACCTCCCCAAAGTGCTGCTGCACTCTCAAGTATATTCCCGCAAAACCTCTCGATTTAATTAGCCAGGTGAAAAGAACAGAGGATGTATCTTCTTTGCTAAATACTGCACAGGGAGTAGTAAAACACGTCACAAAACCACTATGCGTGCATGTACACCTATGCGCCAAACTTTCTTACTCTTACCTTTTACTCAAATTGCCTTTTGTTTAAAGATCTCCAGTACAGAGTGTATGTATCTGGTTTTTCTATCTTGCTTTAGGTGTCTGTTAGGTCTTTAGTTTAAGGTGTACTACTCCTCCTCCTTCACTTTAATGCAAATGATGAAAATAAGTGGAGCAGCAACAGTAAAAGAAGCAATAATATAGACATAAAAAGTTATAAGCTTTTGTCTGACCATCCATCCAAGTTTATTGCTTAATAGCAAATACGACGTATGTACATAGTACATACCTACGGTTTTTTTCATATTTCGTAAGGGCATGGGAGAGAGAAAAAGAAGGTAAAGTTTCTACGTTCACTATTCGGTTAGTTTGGTTTTCATCAAACTTTCTTTTTTTTCTATATACACAATTCATGGAATGGAGTACGTGTTTTGCGGTTTGTATAGCAAAAAAAATATAGGTACAATAAATATCTTTTATTGTTTTCTATACAACTGTATCACGAACAACTGTAAGTTATAATTACTGAAATGCATATATACGTGTAAGAACTGTGTATATATACATGTATGCACATATGTATCTGACAGAAAAAAAGTTTCTAGGAACCCTTGTTCAACCACTTTTTTGCTCACTCACGTACACACTTTCTTCCCGCTTTGGTTTTTAGTGACTGTAAGTACTTGAGGAGAAGTGAAGCTGTAGGTAGAGTAAAAGTTAGCAACCCCCGATATCCGGCATCACATTACTGAAATTACAGATGGGTCATTGTTGAAAGCATGTATGAACAAGAGAAGATTGAAAGGAACTTTTTCGGTATCTTTTTTCTCTTGTTAAAGAGACCCAAGTGGACTGGAATGTTTTAATTTAATTAAGGTGCACTGGCTCAGTAAAAAGAAAAGGAAATGCTTAGACAGGCACGCGCACATGAGAATGCACTATAATGGAAAAAACAAATAGAAAAAAGTACAAACTTCACACTGCAAACTTCTTCAACCTCATCTTTACCCTTGGAGAAATCAATTGTATTGTAGTGTGTCACCAGGTGTATTGTAGTGTGAAAATGAGGTTGAAGGTTGCAAGTCAATCTTATTTGAATTGACCTTGACAATGTTTAAATATCGGTGAAAATAGTATTTAATTGAAATACGAGCGAATTTTAGTGAATCTATGTTGGGGTAGGAATTTGATGTAAATTGAAACATTTTTATGGTCCACTGAATTACTTTGAGTGACAATTGTGTAAAATATTCATGAAAAGTTCAAAAAAATGTTTCATGAATGTGGTAAAATGTAAATACAATATGCAATCAGTTCCACCAGCTTAAAAGAGGAGACTGAATTAAATTGTTTCAAAATTACTCAGCCATCATGAAGACCACAGTATAACAATAAAAACCGATACATTATGTATGTAAAATTATACTTGTAAAATGTTCTCGTCATCAACAATGCGTAAGTATTACAAGTTGCCTTCATCACTAACAGTAAAATGATGACCAAAATGGAGAACATGAGAGTTGAATGTGGTGCGTTGAAAGGAAGCTGATAAATTTCCATTTACATTAAAATACATCTACCATCCACCTCCCTTGATTTTATACTATTCAATGTCACATGTCACGACACACGGTTGTGAAAATGTTGATGAATTTTGCAACTTGGCTAATAATATGGTGTTCTCTTTTATTATGCATTGTCACTTTTTGTCACTGTATTGGATATGTACAATGAAAAAAAACTAATCAAGCTACTTTCTTTTCTTCTCGTTTCTTTCACATGCATTTCTGGGCTTTTTACTCTGGGCTGGGCTGACGCACAAAAACGACCAAATCAACTTTGGACTTTTGGATCAACCTCTACAATGCTATTTTTGGATGTGAATGAAATTGCAATTTTTCAATTTGAAAACGATACCCACCATCCTTTGCCAAATTGATATTGCTTATCCTGCCTTCTTTCAAAATCACGTTTTTTGTGGACCACCAGTCTGGATGGAAGACCTATGGCGCAGAAAAATTTAAACTTCCGTACAGTCTCACATTAATGATTCTCCAGTACTTTTTCCCTCTCATCGTACTCATTTTCACATACTCAAGGATTGCAATGGCCGTTTGGGGCAAAAAGTCTCTTGGGGAGGCGGAGGACAGCAGGGATCAAAGACTGGCTAAAACCAAACGAAAAGTACGTACAAAAACCTTCACTTGCATTTTTATTGTTGTTCAGCTTTTCTAAATTAACTGCAAAAACATTTTAATGGAAAATTTTCCAGGAATTCTAGCAAGCAAATGTGAATTTGTCTAGGCTTAAATAGGTAAAATGTGACTTTGCATGTTCTTTTTTCCAAAAAATAAAGGGATACACTCAGTCTCATCACTCTTTCGCAGAAAGCATTCCAAATATTGATTCCGCGGATTCAGGATTTCTTTATTCAAAAAAACATTTTTGGGCTAGTATGATATTCACAATTCATTTTTTATATTTTCGCTGGTATTTGGTACAAATAGCATTTTCAATCTCAGTAAATAGTATTCAATCGTTTTCTTTTCATATCTTGTGGTGTTAATTGACTACTATTTTATCGCCCACTTTCAATGTTATCTTTCTCTTCTACCTCTGTTTACAATTTTACCTGTTACAAGATGAAAATCTCATGTCTTTTTCTAAAAATATGGTGCTCGATATTGTGAAACCCGGAAGAATGTTTTTGGAACTTTCTTACTTCGCCCCAACTCAGATTTCCATACAATGTAAATCGCATGTCACATACAGGGTTATGTTCTCTTTCATTTTGGGGTGATTACGCAAGGTTCAACCCTTTGCATTATCTTTCTCTTCTACCTCTGTTTACAATTTTACCTGTTACAAGACGAAAATCTCATGTCTTTTTCTAAACATGTGGTGCTCGATATTGTGAAGCCCGGAAGAAAGTTTTTGGAACTTTCTTACTTCGCCCCAACTCAGATTTCCATGCAATGTAAATCGCATGTCACATACAGGGTTATGTTCTCTTTCATTTTGGGGTGATTACGCAAGGTTCAACCCTTTGCTCAAAGCTTGAACACGTTCGGGTTCTAAAAAATATCCTGCAAGCCCTTTAGAAAAAGGCATTGGACTGTCGTGCAAATGGGAATTGCGTATTTGTTAAATTATTCATGTATGACAATGTGTTCTATGTTATTTTTAATGTTTAGACAGTGGTGATGAGCCTCTCGGTCTGCATCTCATATACACTTGCGTGGTTGCCTTTTAAGTACTGAAACATAATTAAATTTATAAATACGTTCCTATAAATATCAAATTTGTTGTGCTAGAAAAAATACAAAAGTGGTTAAATATTTTATTAGTATATTGGCGCTAGTGGGTCCCGACCTGGTCGATTGGTATCCTCATTATGTGTTCTTTGCATGCCACTCGCTTGCCATGGCTCACACGACCTACAATCCCGTAATTTATGCTTGGATGAACGTGAGATTTCGAACTGCTTTCCTCTCTGTCCTCTCGCGACTCAACCTTGTTTGTCCCTGTCTTCGCAATATTTGTCTCGCTCGAAACTCATCACCCAATAACACCCAGTACCCGATCAACTCCTATTATAACAGTAACCATCACAGTCTGTACATCCGCCAGCAAATTTATGGCAACTCCGCCCATGGCTCTAACAAACTTCTATTGCAACAGCAAAATAACAAAAATGCATCAACAGCCGTCAAACAAAAAGCTTCCTATCAAATAACCAATGGTTCTGTCAAGTCAACTTTGGATAGTGATCCGATTGTCCTAATAAGCATCCCCACGGACCAAGTTGACAATCATAAAAAGAAGAAGCAGCAGTTGGTTCTCCAACCAAACCAGGTCATGAACAACACAAATACTGTCCCAGTGTCTGCCAATGGTGGAATTAAAGAGACCAATATAAACAATCAACAACTACAACAGCTTTCTACTTCACCAACCAAAGCTAACAGCACTCTTACTAAATTTAACAACAGCACTTCCTCTAAACTCAAATGTAACACTAATAATAGCACTTCAGAGGGCAATCACGTTGCAACTACTATCATTACCTGTAACAATAAAAATAATAACAATAGCCACTCATCCTTTCCCCATAACCACATCATGACGGTTACCGGTGACAAGCTTTCTTCTCCAACAACTCCGCCAAAAGTTTCTGTTGAGATTCTCGCAACAGCCAAAGATGAAGATTTGGTTGATGAAAACGAAGACGGTTGTGAAGTGGAGGCTCCAGTGTGGACGTAATTGAAAATAGATGAAGTAAAAACTTTAGCAATCAAATTAAATATGGCCCCTTTTTAAAAAAAAACAAACAACAAGTCAACCTATTTTTGACAAAATTCCTTATTGTGCATCAGTTTATCGTCATTTATCCACTACACTTGATCGTCTTCTTCTACTCCAAGAAAATTCGTATTCGTTCGTTTATAATCTCTTTGTAAGTGTCTAATTACTTTGTCTTGTATGTTCTTTGTCTTGATGCTTATATTTTTATAATGATGATGAAAATAATACCACAGTACTCACACATTAATACTGATCTGAATTTAGACTAAATTGGACTATATTTTTTATCATAATTACCGAATACCAACTCAAACAACATGACATCATTTAAATCTATATAAATAATCTTATCACCCCATCAGCTATCTACATACCTACTTGAAAGTAAAAGCCAACAAGTTGTCTCGTCTCACTCAACAGAGGAAAATAAAGTTAACAAAGTTAAACGATAATCTTTTTGTTGCAACTAGAAAGCGCCTGACCTTTACTGTACTTCTAAGCTGCTGATAATAATGCTGAAAAAAATGTAGTGATGCAATTGCAGCGATGCTCTGCTGATGTGCCTCTTCACCTAAAATTACCTTCTGCCTTCCTTATCAAAACAAAATACTTCAAAAAGGGAAGCGTGTGTAATTCTTTTGTAGATTTTAGTGTGGATTTTTGAGAAAGAATAAATCGTGGATGAAGCCGTGATTTTTTTGGCTGATTGTTGACCTCCAACATACACTGTAATACTTTATGTTTTTAAATTGCCCCTTCTCCCCTATATGTGTCAAAACCGTTTGTGCTGTGACCCTTGTCTTGTAAAATACCCTTTTCTTATCCTGTCAGAAGAAATCCAACAAAATACTCGATCGTGTCAAAACACTTTTAAACGCTTGCAGGCATGAAGCTTTGTGGATTTTGAAGATTTTTTT
>JAHZMZ010001616.1:0-12226 GCA_027743805.1 Lepidocyrtoides sp. E14
CACAAGTTCATAATGTTTGAGCCAAATCATTCAGAATGTTTGACCTTAACAGGTCTTTCTTCAGTATTATCAACGCAACGGGCGGAGGTCTGTTGGTGAACCTTCTGTAATAATATGCTTCGTTTAATATTTCGTTCCATATATTCAGCTTTTTGTTATACAAGTGACAAATTTTTTTAAAAAAGTCGTATTGACACTAGTGAATGGACATTGAAGCATTTCGTTGTTAACTCCATCCAAAATCCTAAGGATCACTTCACATCAAGTTGTAACCAGTAAACACTCACTATGTAAGCTGATGGAAATGAAAAGTCGGGGTTGGAATGTTGGAATTAAAACAAATAAACCCTTTTGACTGTGTTTTGTATGTGGGAGTGTGACCACAGTCGTCGTATTTGTTTTTGAAAAAGCGCAAAACTGTTATGCACAGCAGCTACATTGCGTGTATGATATGAACAAGCTGACTCCTGGCCAGGAGTTTCAGTCTTATTATTAGGTTTTCGCCCCCTATTTCACAATACTTTGCCAAATCAACAACAAAAGCATAAATAAGTGGCAGCGATTGTATGAAAATACTATGTACAGGTTGGTTTTTTTGTAATATTTCTTTTCACTTTTTATGCGTTCACATTTTTGAATTGAAATGCAATTGTGCTTGACTGGAAAGCAAGTCTCCAGGGCATGTTACATTTAGTCGAGAATAAATTGAACAATAATGGCAATGGCACAACCATGCATTTACCGTCATTCTCTCTTCAACAAATAAAAGTTGTAGTAGTAGTAGCGACGGTAGAAAGTACAAAAACGCTTCTCGTCTGCTACGCTACATTACACGTTCTTTTCTGCTTGTCCGAATTCGGTTAGGTTAGGTTCTCCGTGGTCGCTTTCATTTAATTCTTGTGGGTTTTCTATATTAATGGGACTTACCATCGGTCCATGGAACGAGCAAAAATGTTAACAGAGGCAGAACAGAGTGCAAGGCCTTTCAAAGTTTCATACAGTGTATAGGTACTTGCTAAAAACTAAACAAGGGACAAACGTTGGGAAAAATACCTTTATACATTTCCAATGATTATGTACTTGTATGTACAAAAGTGCTTTAATGTTTGAGGTTTTGAAGTAAGTTGACCTTTACAATTCCACGAAAGCAACCGCAACAGTTATTCTATTTATTCATTTCAATTAGTCTTTGAAATATGAAGTATGCTTTTTGTCTGTTGTAAAAGTACATTATTATGTTGTCATTCATATTATCTTTCATAATCTCACCGTACCCCGTCGAATAATGGCAGCACTAGCACAAACCAATTTATCAAAGCGTATATAGTTACCCATTTGGCTTGTGATTAAAGCAAATACTTTAGTAATAGTGCTTATCAAAACCCGTAAGAGTCGTTGTGATACCGAGCCTTTAAAATCCCAAATTTCCCTGAAGCAAGAACATCATCTTTCGAGTGAAAACGTTCACACCTGTGCCTAAAACTACTTTGTTTTACGTTTCAACAATAGGATCAAATTTCCAGGAGTGCTTTCTTCGGATGAAGTAACAACATCTCTTACCATTCCAATTTTCCACTGAACGAATGACCAACCCGTAAAAAGCTTCCTCGGGAACATTTTCACCTATCTTTTTTTGTACTTGTAAGCCAAGCTGGTTCATGTTACTTACATCATCACATTAAACCAAGCTTTAACCTGATGAAACTTTAAAAGCTTCTGAAAGTAGTTCAAAGCAAAGAGATTCACATGCGGCAAGATTTGTATTTCTGAGCAGGTACAGGAAATGAGATGGTAGAGTATACACTACATACTTGTAGGTACAAAATGTAGCTAAAAAACAAAGCAGATAACCTGTTGGTATTTTGGTTGAGAGAGCAGCAAGTATATAAAGTTCTACCGAGTGGTGTTGATTACGAATGCACTAGCATACCCCGGATACATTCTACATTACAAATTTTTACAAGGTTCAAATTGTGAGTCCTTCGTGTGCCTCGTATTGTTCTCCATTTACCTGCTAATCGGAAACTGATCTACACTATTAATTTCAATGCTGGAATACGTAATTAGTGCATTTCAGTAGTGTCGAACCATGAGTGCTGAGAGCTACCTCGTTAAAACAAAATGAAGTCATAGGTCTATAAAATATGTAAAAGTAACATTATACAGTTTGGGTTTCGAACCGGCAACCTGCTGTATTCTATTTATCAGAGCAAGCGTAGAATTTACCTCCGCAGTCAATTACAATGCAAACAAAAGCGATGGTCTTGTTTAATTAAGGATCCAGGAAAAGCTCGAATGTCCTTTTCCAGTATTGTCTTGCGAAAAAAATGGGAAAATGTATACATGAGTGATCAAAACTACGGAGAACTTTGTTCAGAGAGAGGGTAGCCGTGCACTTACCTCTGCTATTTCCACGCATTGTTTTGCTCAAATATTGGTTTTCGTGATCTGCTCTAATACACTTGGAATGATGTTATCTTTGTGCATTAAATTTGTTTCTAAGCTGAATGTGCTTTTGGAGAGAGGACAATATGGCAATAAAGCATTACAGACGGTTGTAGGAGGAGATGAGTGTCTAATCGTGGCATTTTGTTGGTATTCACTTCATTTATTGTCAGTATGACGCATCACGGCATGGATCCTTGGAAAACGAAGAGATAAAATTAATGAATATGGGCAGTAGCAGTAGTGTGGTTACAAAGCGTAAATAAATTCAAGTATTGATTTCACTGACCCTCTATTGTCTCCTCTCATAGTTCACATAACTTTTACCAGCCAACGTTACAAAGTGTATGAGCAATGTTATTGCATATTTTTCCAAACGTTAACTTTTATCGCTGGAGAAGGTCAATTGTGGTGAAACTTCGATCTTTATCATTATTAGTGTTCTCTACAGATGAAAGGCGTCCTTTCATCATCATCCTCAAAGTTAAATGAGTTGGTATGCACAACTCGACAGGAACTGACATACTGAACTTTTTGCCATCAATAACGATAGACCTTTCCATGTATCATCTGGCTGATTTGATAAGTTAACTTTGAGTGTTAATTTAGGAATCGGAGCATGCACAATAATTTTACAAGAACATATTGCACATGTACGGACAGATGCAAAAAAAAAACATTTTAATATTTTAGCTATCTTAATAATTCATCTTTTGAGGATTTGACTTGAAACTAGTCCGTTGATCAAACTGCATTTTTTTTCTACTTTAGTATTAATTATTTGTTGAAAATAAAAAAGCATGAAAAGTAGATTATGACATTAACTAAATTTAAATAAAGTTGCATAATCCGTCCGTGAATGTATATATAACTGTGGGATTAGGTAATCCCACATGCCTACTTTACTATGTAGTGGCAGTAGTAAGTAATAGCAGTAGCGGCTTGTAAAAGCTGTGCATGATGCATGCATTTATCCAGTCTAACTTTAGAACAATTAGGCTGTCATGTTTTAACAAGTACATGTGTATGTGTACATAATGAATAATCTTGAGATGATGACGGTGTTGACTCTGTCAACATGATTCTATGTTAAATAAACCAATCGTTCAAAAACTCAACTCACAACAACCTCTTGACTTACATATTTATGACAGTAACGAAAGTATGCTTTTAAATATCCGTAATGTAGTAATTACATAGCTACATGAGCTTTTTTACCACCAGAATATTTTGTGAACCTTCTTAGCTCGACCGCATATTATGAAAAAAAGATAAAATAGTTGTACCATTATGGCAGTAAATTTTACAGTGTAAAATAATACTGTATGGTTATTCTATATAGTAATAAATATGACGAACCACAAGATGCCAAAGTAATGGCTGAACATAAATTTACTCTTGAATATCACAAGTTATGACGGAATGGAAAGTGCAAAAATGATCGTCGTATATTATGCAAGTTATTGCCAGTGTAGGGTACTATCATAGCGTTACACCCACAAAAGCACAAAAAAGTATCGGGAATAATCTTAAACTTTTACTCTCTGTGCTGTGGTTGTGGTATAGAGAGGTAGGCTTATTCGTGTCCGGAGAAATAAACTTTAAATCAGACAGTTTGCTGTGTTTCACTAGTACACGTCTTCACAGCACAAATATGTAGGTGTACAAGGTCTGCAAAAGCTTTTCATATACTGGAAGGAATAACCTCTTTTCGACTATTTGTTTAACCAAGCGAAGAGTTTTGGCATACACAGTTTTTGCATTGTTTTGTGGTTTCATGTTCTCGGCAGTTTATTTTTCTCAATTTTTATATCCATTCAACAAAGTCTTGTTGTTTCAAACAACTTTGTGGATCTTCAAAGTGGATGATAGCGAAATTTCTCCTACATTGCCCATCGTAAATATAAAAAATTCCGTTCTCCAGCATCATTTTTTTTTTTGCTGTTTAAATCATATATTATTATATGCATACATGAAATATTTGTCGTGGTTTTCAAACTAGCTGTATTTAGGTACACAGTACTTGATAAAATTTAGAGTGTAAATACAAAGACTTCAATGTTAATAGCGCTGAATAGAAAGTCCTTCTCAAGGGATAAAAAAAGCATAAAGTCCACTGAAATCCTTTCCTGTTCATTAGAATTCTTTGTTAAGCTTTTTGTTGGAAATTGAAGGATATAATATTTTTTACGAAGTATCCGCAGCAATTTTGTGACATGAATTGAAAGCGTAAACATTCACGTGTAGATAGCTTCTTCGGCTCATTCTATTTTTTTTCTGTTAATTATATCCTTTTGGTACTCTAACGTTGGAGCCCTAGCATGGAAAAAGTACTTGTGGTGATATCGTATATACTCATCACAAATTTTACACTTGGAACGACCGCTTCTTTACAAAAATACAGCGAAGGTAAATACATTTACGTCTATTCATATTTCTTGTTTAAAATGTTACCGTATACCTCAGCACATTATCCGTTTGAGTATCCATTTGACCGTAACATGTGTGTAAATCAGTGTAGCGTACAAAACTAATTCTAGTTTAAGTAAACTTCACTGATTGATAACGTATGCACTTATGACATGTCAAATTGGTTAGATAGGATTTTCTGCTCTTAAGTGGCGCAATGTAACCGAAAGGCAACTGGAGTTAACCGAGCATCATACGTAGCCAATTTGCGGAAATGTACAAATCCAAAACATGCCGACTGCTGCCTTTGGTCGCAATTTGACAGTATAAATATATTTCATCATCTCAACTCCAAATTTGGAATTTATTTGATGGTGAGTTGTCATTGATAAAGTTTTTACATGAGGAAAAAGTGCAAATTAATGACGAAATTTGGGTACATCATGTGTAAGCATGCATTTTAGGAGGAAATTGAAATGTTCAATAAAACCACAATTACTTGGGAAGGAGCCATGTAGCTTGTGTATCATTGCCCCATAAAGCACATTGGCATGATCTAGACCTATTATTATCGGCCCAAAGTATCAATAGCTATCTACTCAGATCACAGTTGAGTTTGCTCTGCAAAATGGAAATGCAAAAGTTATTTATGCTTGACAGATGCATGCTGAGAAGAGCAACTCCATTTAGCTGGAATTTTTGTCGCCCAATATTTATAGCCGACCGCAGCCGTTGCATAATTAATGTTCTAGCACTTCTGGAGTTGGTTTTGCCTTCACAAACATCCAAAATTTATCTAGAGGCAACACAACAAGCTGGTCACAAAATCAGTTCTGCACAGTATTTTATATTTGAAGAACGCCTGTGGCAAAAAACAAATTGTATTACATAGGTACGAATAGAAGTTTACAAACAGAGTGTCATTTTCCGATAGTAGTCCACCAATATCAATAACCAGCTTATAACTATTTGACATTTGCATTTTGTGTATATGGGAGTTGGCAATTTAATCCATCACAAAGATGTGGGAGAAAACGTAAGGAAAATCAAATTTACATGTCTCTAGTCATGTCGTTTTTATGGCTATTTCTAATCTGTTAAGCCCCAATATGCAACACAAACTGCTTCGAGCGATAAATGCTCCTTTCTGCTGTAAAAAACGCTGAAAACGGAAATCATAGGCATGTCAAATTTATCAGTAAGCTGCAAAGAAATTTCATTTCATTGTGGCAAATAAAATGTGTTGGATATTAGTTTCGCACTTTGGCATAATATACATACATACGTAGTGCTTCATTTAATGAAAAAATGAGACGATTTTATTCATTAGCTCATCATCTTGGAAATTATACACAATGTTGTCACTTCGGCAGAAGCTCATCACTATCAATGTTGTGCCCTACCTAGATTGGGTAACAACAAATTCAGCATTCGTATTCTGGTCCAACCGCCATTTTAAAAATCTGGGTATATTTCTTCCGTGAAAATTGCTATTCACTTCAACCTACAACTTCTGGAGAAAAGACTTCCTTCCTTTGTAAGCTTGTTATATATCAGCTGCAAAGTACAAAGTCCCATACCTACTTAATAAATATGAGTGTATAATAAAGCTCGCCAAAAATTCCTTCTCACAAGCAACCTACATTTTTGAATACGGACAAGTATCCACTTATTTTCCCCTTTTTGCATCTCGTTACTCCTTAATACACAAGTTAAGTCTCTTATTCTCTTGTTTCCCATTCTAGCAAAAAAATGGAGCTGGGGTACCACCAACCCATAAGCAACAACTGGGTTTGTTCACTAAAAGTAGTGCTGCTAGCTAGCTAGCAGGCAGCAAATGCCAATGCCATTTCTGGTACGTCGTTCTTGGTATCATTTCAGGAGCACGGAAAAGGCCTTTAGTACCCTCCGTCGTCATATAACATGTATACAAGTGGCAAAAACAGCACAAGAAACGAAAAAAAGTTAGGACGTGCCATACAAAAGTGAGACGATCTGACGCATCTACGCTCACATTACACAGAGACGGACGATCGAATGGTTGAGCGGAAACAGGAAAATAAGAAGAGTGAACTGAAAAAAGTTTCTTCTTCTTCTCCTTTCTCCCCTGGCCACTGTTACATGCCAAATAACCAGCCACACAATAGTTTGAGTACATACATTTTCGATATTGTGTGTGCAAGTGTACACAAACACAAAGCTAATACGTCGAACATTTGTAAATAGTAATTGTGGAACAGCAACAACAGCAGCAGCAGGAGCATAAAGGTTCAGTGTGCAGAATTGTGCAGCGGTACATACTTAAAAAAAGCATACAAAGAGTAGACTGAGGAGGATGGCTTCACTTGCCTGACTAGTTGCTACAGTATAAAGAGACGGAGAGCTGGGAAGAATTTTTATTTTCTGGTCCACACGACTAGCTTGCACACGTCATATCATTGGCAGAAGAGGGACAATGACGGTGAAAGCTGTTTAGCTGTTAGTGAGCTTTTTCGTTTTCTGGCTTTGCTGTCCCGTTGGGGCATCTCATATTACCCTGAAAGCAACATTTTCTCCCCAACACTTGAGTGTTTTTGCATTTTTGTCACTTACTTTCTCAGCAGCATGGTACTAACCCTAAGAGTATAAGTTTTCTCGAGGCTGTTCCTGCAGAACAGAGGCATACATAATTCTTATCCCGTTTTTCTCTCATGTATACTTCTTGGACATTTCTGTTTGCACGGGAAAAAATATTATTACAGCTTTTGTCAAGAGAAAATTGAGCGAGTGTGCGTGTCAGACATGTCTAGCGTCTGTTGATTCTATTTTTGCGTACACAAAGTATATCTTCATCATCCGATCCACATATGCTTACTCACAATAAACAAAAATAGTGAGGCACCCACGCTATCACAAATTCTCGTGGCCATTTTTCTCATCATCAAGATGATGAGAAGAATCCACCACTAGGGTTTCTGTTCTCAGTGTGAGAGTGAAAACTTCAAAAAAAAAATAAAAATAATGGAGAATGTACAAAGGTAAGCCAAGGCAGTAGAGAGAAGTTACATGTATTTAGTAGAGAGCAAACTGTAATGTATTGTCCTTAACGAAAAACTTGTCAAAATGAAGAAGATCAAGAGCTTGAGGTTCTAGTGTCTCTTGGCTAGCCATCAAACAAACATTAAATTTCATAGCTGGATACCACAGAGTCGTTCGACCGTCAACCTACAACAACAAGCACTTTTTATTACTTACACAATATAGCCCGTACATATTATATGATTTACTTTACACTCACTATAAAACATGGTTTGGTGAATTATTGCCGTGTGAGGGTACTAACTCGTTGTTTTTTTTGTGGAATACCTTTGTTGTAAACATACTTGTAAGCTGTGAGTCTGTGAGAGTCGGTATTTCAGGAGAAAATAAAGTTGGTGAAAAAGAAAGACGCATCATCATCAACACACTGAAACAACCAACAAGAACACAATAGGAGTCTCATTTTTTTCATTTAAAAAGACTTGAGCTACACATCATCATTACTCTTATTTCGTACCAGCTTTTAATGGTTGTTGAAACAAGTGGAACAATCTATTCGTCACAAGGACAAGCTCTTGGCATTCCTCAACACGGGTCCCGGTACACAAGTTTTTTTTATCATCTCACTCACTGCGACCGCACTGCAGAGAATCCCTATTTTTCAACTTTGTTCACTTTTAAGTCGGTTATGAATTCGCAGTTGTTCTGCTTTCTCCTACTGCTTGTTCCTGAGACTCATTATCATTAGATTACATGAAAGAACAAAAAAACTCATTTCTGTGTAAGCCTGTTCGTTAAGCATTTCCCTCTAAAAAAATAATAAACATACTTACTGATAAATATAAACACTTGTTTCTTGAAATTAAGTGCACAAGTCATGCAAAGCAAATATACATAATGTGTGAACAGTGAACAATTCAAGTGGCACATGTGTTGAATAGTGTAGTTCATAACTTGACTAAAAAGAACCTGTCTGCATCAGACTTCAAGCGTATTAAAAAGAACAAGAGTATATGGTTGTTCATCTTCTTCCGAATGAGACAATGATCCGCTCTATATAATTGTGCATGTACATTGAAATGACACTGCTAGAGGTAGTGGTACTAACTTAAAAACTTTCTGCAAAAGAAAGCAGAAAGAAAGTGGTAGCTGGTGGCCAAAGAAGTATGTGCTGCTGAATGACGTTGAATTTTCTTCGAAAGAAAACTCTCATATTAGAAACTTTCTGCAAAAGAAAGCAGAAAGAAAGTGGTAGCTGGTGGCCAAAGAAGTATGTGCTGCTGAATGACGTTGAATTTTCTTCGAAAGAAAACTCTCATCAGCCCAAGACATTTCATATGTGTACTTGTGTACACTTCATTGAAAGACTTCATGATACATCAAGAGTGCTAACAAGAGCAAGTTTTTTTAAAAGCAACTTTTTTTGTGTACATTTCTGTGCATCTTGTTTGTAAATCTGGAGGTTCGTGAGTGAGACAAAAAAACAGAGACGAACAAGAGAGAGAGAGGGAGGATATTTAATGGACGTCAAAAAGCCTGAAAGCACGGCTACATGTTATGTTGAACTAAGTAAGTAAGTAAGCTGCTGAAAAGTCCCCGTCTACACTGTAACTTACGTAGGCAAAAAAAGTACGTACCCACCCTACTACCTACACTTANAGAGAGAGAGAGGGAGGATATTTAATGGACGTCAAAAAGCCTGAAAGCACGGCTACATGTTATGTTGAACTAAGTAAGTAAGTAAGCTGCTGAAAAGTCCCCGTCTACACTGTAACTTACGTAGGCAAAAAAAGTACGTACCCACCCTACTACCTACACTTACAATGATATAATCGTGAAAAGTAATGGTTATTATTATGAGGAGATTTTAGACAGATAGCTTCATAGACAGCTTTATTAGATTTCTTCATTCTCAACAGTGGCAAATCTGTTTGCACGACTGGTTGAAATTTTTGCCATTAATCATGCTTTAAAGTTAGTACATCATCATCAGCCATAAAGTTCTGACTAAAAATATGCACAAATTTTTCATGTAAATTTTCATTCGGTGTATCATATCATAGTGGTACGGAAATGTGAAAGGATTTAAAACCAGAACCAATCTAAACATTGAACATTGTGTACAGAGCACAGTGGAGTACACGAAATTGACATAAATAATAATCTTCCAAAGTTTCATACCTAATACAAACGTAAACCTGAGGCAAAACCTGACATCAGAAACACCTTTGATAAATTTTCCACTGAATCCGAAACGGTAAGTACACTTTTTGTCGTTGTTTCTTTAACCTACTAAATTTATCGACTATTCATGCTTGTAAAGCCATTATTAGTCCTACTACTGTATTGATTGACACATTTTTAAGAGCGCAAAGCATTCAACACGGAGCAAAGGTTGACAAAAGCTCAAGTGCTCCAGACCTTAGGGAATTTCAGAAGTAAGTAAATTGTTATGTTAGAATACTTGAAGTTATAAAGTCACTTTTAAAAACAAAAGTTAAAATAAAATGTAAGTTTCATGGAGCACGTAACAATAATGCTCATTGTCATGCTAGAGTGCATTCTTGGGATTATAGAGAAAACTACTTTCAGTTTAACACGATATATTTTGCCAATTGAATCAGTTTATTATTAAAGTTAAATTTCATTAGAGTAGTTTTTTTTATGAAAGCTTAAGCTAGTATAACAAAACAAAAAGTTTAGGCTGTTGCCGATTTAATCGTAAAAGGACTGGAAAAGTTCTCATGCAGTTAAAAAGACGAGTGGAGAATCTTCATTATCTTTGTATTAATAAAAGATTCATAAAAACTTTTATCTATTTTTAAACTACATTAGTGCTACTGAAAGGAAAACTTTTTAAGTTGCTCTGTAAAGAAAAAAAAGTAAATGGGAGAAAGGGCAGGGAAAGTAGAAATAAAAACTGTTTTGTATTTAGCTTTATCGTTTTCTTGTACTTTGCTCTGTATTGTTCCTCACAATGCCAATTCACTATATTAATGTCACTAATGCCAAGTGGGTGAAACTGGAGGGTTTTGAAATTGGGTAGTATTATTCTGATAATTTAGCAAATAGTACAAAGCAATGCCTACGAGTTGAAACCAAAATAATTAGAAACGCTAGTGTGAATTAGGCTCGTGCCACTCATGATGGTAATTTATACTGACATTGAAACAGGATTTGAATGTTCAAAGAAATCCTTAGAACAAAAGTTTAATGTACTTTTCACTTGCGACATTACTACTCGAATAGAATTATGAAATGAACTCAAGACCAGAAATCCAATGAAATACAACTCTAGAAACTAAAGAGACGTGCACAAGCTTCAAGCTACATAATGTATTCGATATCATATTTTTTACTGACCTAGGTATGTAGATTAAAATTAATTACTATTAACTTCAAGTTTTGATTGAAAAAAACCCTTCCAAGCAGGGGTTGTTATAAATTTGACAAATCTTTTTTTTAGTCCCTGGATCTTCTCAGAAATAAAAAATGGCTACGCTAAGTAAATAGCACAACAAAGATAAAGCATACTGGTTTATCTAATACCATTATCTTGGAATTGTTCACCAGTATAAACGGTAAAAAGATTTTCTACGTCATGTCGACCCTTTCGCTATAATGGAACACGAAGTATTTTTCATCTTCTACCTAAACGACTACGGGGCTTCGCAACCTCTTACTCTGAGCGTTGATAAAATTCACAATCCTGCTCTTCTTTGTACATATGATTTAAACGGAACGGGTTCCATGTTTTTCTGGCTTTATTATATTTCCCCTGCTGGTTTCACGCAGAAAATATTGTTTTCTAACCACACGACGTAAGGTAGAATTGAACCTTGTATTATTTCGAAGCTTTCTCTCTTTCAGTTTTGTAATATTAAAATGTTATTATTATGCTTGCAAACATATAATAATATAATATAATAAATAATACATGATAGTTGTGTTTTGCTTTTCTATATTATGGAGTAAAAATTGAAAACGAAAAACATTATTAATACTATCAGCCAGTTTAGTTCCGTTTATATGCACAAATGCACATCTCCAGCATGAAATTTTATGACAATGATGACGACAGTTGTACGAGTATGGAGGAACTCTCTCATGTCATGTTTGTCATCATTTCAATGTCTACATAATACATGTACCACCAGGAGCATTCTCATAATACCTACATCTGAATACTCACCCATCACCTGAGAAGTGGCTGACAGCTGGTGAGCCAAATCAAAACTAAAAACAACATGCAATGGATAGGTCTAAAAGCGCTCTCTGGAGGTTGGCGGGAGAAATCTCGTTATTATTGTTTACATGTTGGTAGATAGCCAGCTGACAGCGCCCTCTTGAAGGT
>JAHZMZ010001617.1:0-10979 GCA_027743805.1 Lepidocyrtoides sp. E14
AGGCGAGAAAGAGAGGACACTGACATATACTATAATGCAACAAAGTTGCTTCACAAAAATGTTGGTGGATGACGGATGAAGAAGGAGAATAAGAAGAAGGGAAAAAATTGAAAAATCACAGGATGTTGGGTAAAGTTTTTATGTGCCCACAATAAAACAACAGTCATCATGATATGATGATAATGTGAAGTGAAGATATGTACAGGTATGCATTATGCATGCACTGCATACTATCAAGAGAAAATTCATAGGTTAAAAAAACTAATGTAATCTCGACCGAGTGTTTATGGATAAATAATATTGCATGAGAAATACAATTTGGGATTTAGGAACTGTAAAAAGTCACATCTTTTTACCTCTTGATTTTTTATACTCCTCTCCCATCTCCTCATCACCGTCGTCTTCTTGCCTCTACCTGATGCATAATAATAATAAACACTATATTGCTATGCGTATAGTGTGTATATAAAGAGTATAAGTATATTATGTCTGTATGCATTTGTTGTAGAATGTAGATCCACTAACTACATTACTACATTTTACTTAATGTTTTGCCACAGCCACGTAGATCTCTGTTCACGATTAATTTTTACGTGTAACAAACCAATGCATAAATGTAGTTCGTTTGTATCACCCTTTTTCTCTTGACAAAAAAAATATATCTGATAAAAGTTCACTTGAGAAACGCGCAAGGGTAAAATTACTCCCATAATAACAGTGTCGTGTATGTATGATGGAGTCAAAGACAATTTGAAGGAAATTCCGAAAACCACACATTTGTAAACTCATTATCGTTGTCGTACAGACGTAAAATGAAAAAGTGAGTTGAGCGTGTAGCATTTTGTATATTACGCTATAAAACATAAACATATTATGCTATAAACCATATATATTATATTATAGCATGCTTATCATGCGCTTACAATTTACAAAAAAAAAGAAAATCATTTTTTAGCAGTTTACCCAAAAGCTCATTTTTTGCGTGCCCTTACAGTACATATCCCATTACAGAAGAAAAGGGGCTATTATGAGTACTAATGATAACCATTGACACATTACTTATATACACAAAAAAACAGTGTAAGTGGGGTGACCAAAGAGTGATTTCGTATGGAGTAAATAATATTACTATGTAGATATATATAATTCACAGTGAAGAGGGTTTTAAAGAGGAGTGGTTGGTAAACAATAAAAAATCATTTACCTACCTGTTTGTCACAATGTTTACGGTTTCAATTTTATTATTATGATTCATAGTGTACGTTTAGACAAGGCACCTGCTCCCCTTACTAATATACAAGTCTTTAGGTATACCATCGAAATATTACTCATTTCAAACTCAAATAACAGCTTTCAAATGATGATATGATAGCGTATCGTAGAAGCGCACCTGGTCATTCAAGAAAATTGTGTACACATGCACAGGAAAAGAGATATATTATGGCTATGCTGGCCAACTCACTCTCTTCGCAAGTTGGTTCACATGTTCTTTATCTAATGCTTGATAAAAATATGAAATAAGAAGAAAAATCAGAGAAAATGTCCTTTCTAATAAACAATTTTTATTTCTCGGACTATCCATCAAATTAGCATCATGAAACTAGCTGTGTGGTAAAAACTGAGAAAACTTTAAGGGATATAAGTAGTAAATATACGCATTGGAAAAACGATTTGAAGTATTATAAGGTATGCGTACACGGTAGACAGTAAAATTTACTTTTTATTAACAAAGTAAAGTAACTTTAGGAATATTGGTTCTTTACCCCACAGCCCCACTATTATTGAGTGTACAACTTTACCAGTGTATCGGCATATTCGACATCAAGCTGGGATTTAACAACAATGATGTGGTCACATTAAGCATAATGACAAAAGTTTTTTTTTTCAGGGAGAAAATATACCACTTAGTTGTTGTGGCTTAAGTGAATCAAACATATAAAAATATAACAATGTAGTTTTTCTTCAGTATAATGCACCATGCAAATTACCACATTCATGGTAATCTGACTTGTTGCATAAAAACTTATACCGACCTGGCTAAGAAGAAAGCTTGGTGGTGTTTTAATAAAAGAAATAAAACTAGCGTATAAACTTTCATGATGTTTTTTTTTCACTAAACACCTTTATTCCTACAAACGTTCTCGTACCGAATCACCTATTCATGGCTCAATGAAAAATAGTTTATGATTTTTATTCGCAGTATTATTATTATACTTTATTACTACTACAAGTCGTAAAATAATAGGTATTGTACATTTGGTTAGAAACATATTTTGGGAATTGTAACTGAAGCTCAACTCGAAAAAATCAGATAAAAAATATTGCATGAATGATGAACACGAGTATACTAAACTAAAGGAGACTTTTAGCATGTGGGTAATTCGCTAGCAGGAATCAACGAGAGTATTCCCACCATTTTTAATACTTGCTTGTTTTGAATTGTCATCATTGCAAACGATTACAAATTTAACATGAAGTAAACTCGAGTTTTTTTAAACAAAAAAAAACGGGATGAATTTTACATCGTTTCGTGTGTGTGGGTTATGCAGTTTGCTCGTACCGTATCGTATTAAAAGTGCTAAAATCGGGTATGACACGACAATTTACGAAGAAATAAGGAAACAACTTTTTAGCATAGTTACATATAATAATGTAATACCTAACCCATTATGCAACGGTGATGATGATGATGATGACTGAGAAGATGATGACAAAAAAGGACGTGTCAAAAAGTGACATACATAAATCAGCGTGAAACCCATGAAAAATGTACTTTTCACAAGAAATATTATCACATTAAAGCCAACCACGCAAAAAAGTAAATCCCTTAAAAAGTGTAGACAGCGTGCTCGACTAATTTTTAATTTTTTTCAACAAATTCATAACGTAACCACTTTTTTCACCTTTCTCTAGCGATTTTTTTTCTTCTTGAAATGCCAAGTTGTTAGCTATGTATAACAAGACATGCTTGTGCATATATATGTATGACTCTATTCTACTGTCAGGGGGGAAGCTTTCATGTTTCAATCGTCTTTACATCAAAGGTAACAACATGCATTGCTTAACGAAGTGTACTATTCCATTCCGCCTTCCGCTTATTAAATTATGGAAGATCATTAACTATAAAGTGTTATGTGCGTAATTATTTTTCCCATGACTTTGTAAAGTTTTTTGGCTGGAATATTATGTACCTTATTCTTTTTGAAATGCAAATGGAGTACCTTTTGATGAAAAACAGGAGTATATTCACAGAAAACTGATTTAATTTTTGTACAAAAAGTGTAAAGTAATTATATACAAAATATTACTACAACCGGATGCCAAATCACGTCTTCTTTTCTTTTTACCCAAAAAAGGCTCCGCCGAACGTCTCCGGACTTTGGAGTTTTGATAGGTTTCCATAAAAGCAGTATACAACGTTTACCAGCACAGAACTAGGTACAAGTTCAATACACCAGACACACAAGAGTCACCAACTACTGCAACTTTCCCCCTTTTCCCCCACTTTATACCTTGTTGCTCAAATGTCGATTTTAACAACGCTCTACAGTAGTACACGCTCTAATGCGTGGCTTGGTGGATGATGATGATGCCCTATAGATTTCCTTGGCTTCATTTTTCTTCCCATTTCCTCACTCTGAGCTTTCCTAGGAGTATAATATTATTTTTCTTTCCACTATGCAAACTACTACAATTCATATTCCATACACACTGATCCAGGGAGATTTGACTAGGCCTTTCTCTACCAATACTCATTTCCTCTCTGCTCTAGTCTTTTCATCTTTGTCAATACAGAAAATAAAACATTTTTTTATGGATGCACAACATGCCTACACATTCATATGACACACATAAATACAAAAAGTGACAAACAACCAACCACACAGCAGTTCTCCGCTTTTCGTTTACTTTCACCAGTGGTACTAATCACACAATTTCCTGGCACATGATGACTACTTGTTTATCACTATTATCACTATGTATCGCACGCTTTTTCAATAATTTCAAGTATGAGACACATACATTATGTACCTATACATTTGTACATATTATGACTATTCTACTACTATAATTTGAAGTATGAATCATCTCATTTTTCCACTGAAAAGTACCTTGATGAAATGTATGTATGACTCACGAGATAGAATTTCAATAAAAATTGTGCTTTCTAAAATCTGTTCCGTAAAATAGCGAATATTCACGAACTTTTACTCAAAACTCAAAATTTTTCTCTCAAAACGAAAATGAGAAATAATAATGATTGATTGGTATACTTACAGAACAAAGTTTGGCTGAACATTTTATTAAAACGCTCAATTTTATGCGTCCACACTATAAAAACTTCAAAGAAGCTATAATAATGATGTCTACACTTCCACACTTTGTCTTTTCTTTGCCTTTATTAGTTAACACCTTTTTTATCAACAAGAAGCATCAGCATCGCCCAACCGTAATAATAAGTCAAACAATGAAGCACATATATATACCTCCGTTAATTATGTCTACACGTTCGTTACTTATTTATGATAATGATGCGCTAAGGCATACAGCCGTATAAATGCTAAAATGTGCATATAACCGACATACAAATGCTATCACAGAATTATCTGAAAAGGATAAATTATTATAGTTTAGTGTGCGTGTTCAAGTGTGTTCGTTCTCGGTAAGCCACCCCACCACCTCTCTGTCAGCATGCTACAGAATAAGTCATAGGAATCATGTCAAGTAAAATGCTAAATGAGACACACCAAAGTGAAGGAGGGTACATCAAAGTATATTATGTACTTGTGCTGCTGCTGCTGCTGCGAGGTGCAATGTGTCCTTATTAAAAGCAAAGTTTAAGGCCCAGTTGAAACAATGACTCAATTATGTCGGCATTGTTTTTTTTTACTATTCTCAACTGGTAGTAGGAGTTTTCACATCTCTCAATGCCAAACCAATATTATACAGTCCTTAACGTTTACGATAAACAAAAATACATGATTACGTATGCAACGCATGATGCATGTACGTATTATTGACTACGGTGTTTTACAACAATGCTTTATAGGGGTAGAAATGTCTGTTCTTGTCTTGCATACTCACGTATGTACCGTATTTGCATATTACAGTGTTGACTTTTTTTTCAAGTTGCGAACCTTGTTAATCTTCAAGTGAAGTGGGCATGTGGATTGTGGTTGCATTAGTGAATAATGTCATATTTTTTATTAATTCGTAAACGAGATCACTACCACTTCATTTCGACTTGTTTATTTCTACTACATCCTACATGCACATGAGCATTAGTACGTACATAAATGAATATCTATTAAGCACACAGAGAGGATATTGAATTTAAGCAAAACTTTTTGTCATACAAACATGAAACTATATATAAGCCATTGTTCAAACCATGAACAAAAGTTTCTTGTAAAGTCATCTTATTAAAAAAGAATATGTAAAAAGACATGATATTTATCAATGCATAATTTTTTTTCGTGTTCCCGTCTCCCGCTTTTCTATGTTTGATGTTGCTTTTTCTCTAACAATCACACTAGTACATATTGCTGTAGTAGATGATAAAAATGCGTTACAAACAATGCAAATTATTAGTAGCCATTATTTTTTTTACTATACTATGTACATACATGTATCAAAAATGATGCTTTAAATTCAATTTCAGCAGTAGTAGGGTGTACTTATTTCTCACTTGCATTTTGCATCAATTAACTTCGCAAAAATTACCATGTAGGTATTCACTCTGCCGTAAAACCAGCTTTGTTCTATGTATGATTGCATGCAGCCAGTGATTTAATTTAATTCTTCTAGCATACGAAAAAAATACTCTGCAAAAATTATCTTTTTATTGTCTGATAGCACGGTTTAATATCGTCGCGTTGGTGGAGGTCGAGAATTGAAAATGCAGCGTAAAATAAGGAGGTGTGTGTGTAGTTTCTGTCTCGTCTGGCGAGTTTGTAAAAAAAAATATTTTGTCGCTACCAGGCCAGATAGTATCAATCGTATTTTTATTTCGTTTTACACAGTAGTAGTAGTAATTCCACTATGAAGATTTTACTACTACGCTCACTCGAGTGGAGCCGACACTGAAACTAGACACTAGACGTAGACAACAAAGTGCATGCAATGAATGCTAAATTTAAAAAAAATACTGATAGTATTTGCATCGTAATTGTAAATTGTAATCATCATCATAATCTAATGATATAGTGTGCACATGAGAACGTTGCTTTTGTAGCTTCCCTATATAGCACCTACAACTTAGACTCTAGTAGAGACTCATTCAGTAGAACATTGGTCAATTGAAAGAACTGCTACAGTAGTAATAGTAGTAGTAGTAGGTGTATTACTAATATAAGCATACTTGCTTGCTGCAAGTAACAGCTCATGAGATATAAGTCTCTTTGTAGTACACAAGATTGTTTAATAGTATATCAAGTTATTATACATAGTACATTGGTAGTGCATTTTACCTTGATACGTTTTGATGCATCAATACTAATACGATCGCCATCATCATCATCAGATAATCAATTGCATTTAATTTTACAAGGGTGATAATGTACCTTTCAAGATCATGGTATGAAGTGATTGGTCGATCAGATCTTAATCGTAAATCTTTTTCTTTTTAGTAGTAGTAATAGTAGTACTACTAACACCACCAACCATGTAAACTTGTAGTTGTAGTTTGTACTGTGAAGAAAAACAAAGTGCATCAAATGCATTTTGAGGAGAGGATGATGATAATAATGATGATAGGAGATGGGATGATCTAATGATTAAGCACAGCATGTACAAAAGGCATGTATATATATATATCTCCTTACAGGATTTTCTGTGGGAGAATGAGTAAAAAACTGTCTGCGCAAGAGGAGTACAAATTTTTCTTATTTACATAAAAGTATTATGCATTTTCCAACAAACTTTAATGATGCTGTATTCCATTACAGACTGTGTTGTTGGGGAGTGATCATGTTGTTGTTGATGATCAGCAATTCAGTAATCTAGGTCTTGAGTTTTCCTACATAAATTAGTAATAATAACTTGATTCATTTTGTTGGCTTGTTATTTTCAGACATTTTTACTGAAGTGATGATGAGAGAAGAGGACGAACGTGTCAACTATTCAACTCAACAGTATAGCAACGGGACGAATAAATTTAGACTGTGTGCTGCTGCGTATGAGCATTATTATTATTATTATGAGATGTTATTTGTTACATCAAATGCCTATAATATTATTATGCATGGTGTATCATATAATATACTCCATTGATAATGAATACAACTTCCCAATATCAATATCATACAGCCAGTTTGCTTGTGAGTGATGCTGATAGATACTATAATGGCATCTCCTACACTCTGAATCAGTTTTCTTCAAGTTATAGTAGATGTGACGACAAAAGGGATTTAATGGATAAGTACATACGAAACATTAATAAAATGCAAAAATTATGTTCATTCAATGTAAATTTTATCTCATGATGAATGGTGTTTCAATTAGTACATTGTAATTTTGACTGTCAGCGGTTTTTCCACGCACACATACACACACATACACATCATCAAGCAAAAAGCCAATTAACAGTGTTTAGTTGCTATTTTGTCAAAACGTAATGCGTGGTTTACACAGGAAAAAATATTTTTATATTTCACATTTTAATTTAACTTTAACACACCTTGAAAGAAAGAGTGGAGCCGTTGAGATGCATACTAATTTTTCATTACAACTTTGCACATATTACTTGATATGATATGAAATGGGAAAATTTAACACAGGACAAAACAATACATAAACACTGCTTCCCACTGAAAATGGATGGAAGCATTAGTTAGAGCCAAGTAAGTGTAAGTGGCTAAAACGAAATGAGAACGTATATTATTAACCATTCCACAAACTACTCTAAAACGCCATAAAATTAACATTGACCAAATGAAGCAATGCTTGAATTCCATGAAACTGGAGATTTAAAAAATTGTTTTTAAATTTTTTTCCAGCAGCACTGTCAATTCTAAATGTCTTCAAAATGAAGCCAGTACCCACCGCCAGAGTTAGGCGCTCAGTATTAACAGTTTTTTCATGAAATAAATAATTGCCAAATCGATATTACTAGAAAGATCTTCACAAAAGTGAACTATTTTGTGTGTAGAGAATGAAAAAATTTAAGGTACAAAATTACACAGTTTAGTATAAACCCAAACGTACACAAGTTCCTTTAAGTGTCACAAACACATGAAAAGAAATATGGAGCAGTGTTGATCCGTTTGTACTTAATTTATTTACGTTCCCTAGTCCCGACTCAAGACTTTTTGTTGTTTGATGGACAAGCTTATTTAGCCGACTGAATGAGGCAAGCATGTCGTAGTAATTTCTAAATTTAATGAAACGTACTTTTAACGTACGACACATCCCGCTACTATTGCTATATGCATACATATGTGTGACTTCCTCTCCTCCCCCAAACCAAAAATATGATGCCTTCAAGTTACATTTATTGTTTGAAAGTGTTTTTTATTTCTGAAATATGTTATCTTTATCCTTGTACTGCACCTACATTATGTGTGTACTTGTCATATTTTAACATAAATGGGCTCCTTTATTCCTAATTTTACACTAGCAACACCTACTTGCCTACTTGTCCTTGCTTTTTACGTGGATTAGAAACCCTAACCCTTTTCATACGTGCGTACCTAGACCTAGTATACTGGTGGTGGACAAGTAGGCACGTATGCATAAATGTGATAAAAGACACTCAAAAGTTTGTAGGAAAAATACTCGAAATCAAACTCTACAATCTTCATGTCTGAATGAACGGTAAGAGGAAGTGGGTTATACCTGAGGGGTTCAACTCCGGCATCTCCCTTCCTGCAGACGGTATAGATGTTCCGTTCCGATATCACATTTTGATTGCATAACATCTACTCAACAACTTTTACATTAAAATAATAAAAGAAATATCTCTCTCCAATCTTCCTTATCCATTCATATTATCCATGATTATTAAATCGTTCTACTTTTAATTCCGTATTAAATGTAGAGATGCACGTAAACTCGATACACAACAAAATACTCTTATTGTGCTATGCATTCTGCCATCCTTCCATCATCATCAAATCATACAGGTTCTTTACTTTTGCTGTCGATATTTTCCAAACTCACCTCAACAAAAACAGTTCATTAAAACGTAAAACAACAGTCAATAGCAGAACAAATATACCTAAAGTGTTTGCAATTAGCTTAACAATCATTGCCTTTTTGCTACCTACTTATGAAAACAAAGTTGATGGTGATAAGAGCGATTATATCGATCGCAAAAGTGGATGTATACCTACTCACAATTTTTGTTGCTTACGATATGAATGATAGCACAGAAGAGAACAAAGCACTCCATATTAAATATGCAGAGGAAATGTGAGCTTTAAAAGTATATTGTATAATAAACCTATACAAGTATTACTATAAGCAGGTATTACACCTAATATTACTACGTATTACACCCATATCAATGTAATATTGCAAAACGATTGATAAGACAAAAGAAAATTTTCTTACTACTACCCAAATGTCCCTATATGCTACTAATTACGACCTGTAGGAAAAAAATGGTCGAAATCAATTTACCTATCTCAATTTGGATCCGGTACTAATACCGTGGAGTTATCATCAGTATTTGTTTATTAGCGACGGACGTGATAAGTGCATGGTGCATGGCGCACGTACAACACGCAATCATCATTATTAAGCCTACAAGCTACCACCGATATGACTGATTGTTTATAGAGGATATTTTTTCACTCTGTAAGGCTATGGCCATTACAGCTAAATTGTCCCAATTTAGTATTTTGTGTCCACAACAATGCTCATCAATCATTGATTGCAAATTTGTATTTACGTTGTATATCTTCATTTCTTTTAGGTACTCTATGTTTAAGTTTCAATGCTCATATTGACCATAATATACATTTACGGTAGAGTATGCAGAAGAAGACAAAGACGTTTTAAAGCACTACTAAAAACTACTACACTGTTCTGTATGAAAAGAGCGTTATTATTATGTGTAATTCTTTTGCAATAATATCACAGCATGTTTATTGTGTCTTTTCAAGCAATTTTGCAGAAGTACAATAAATTTCTCCTGAATTGTCAAATTAACGTTTTTACCTCTGAATTAAAACTCGCTACGGACTATGGAGCTCACTCTTTTTCTTTTTCATTGATAAATTATCGGAAGACATGCACTGTGTCGGTTAGATCCGTGATCCGGCAATAAATAAAATTGAAATACTTTTTTGGTCAAGAGAAAAACATTGCATTAAATCTAAACTCACGTGCTGCTGCTGCCGTCTCTGATTCCAATGCTAATTGCACCAATCACATATATCATGTTTTTGCATCATACTACTAATATTGCGTGTAGCAAATCGCAAAAACCTCCGAAAATTACTATTAAAAGAGAAAAAACATCTGCAATTGGGAATGGTCATAAAACCACATCAAACGTGTTCTCAATATTTCATTTGTTTAGACTTAATATCAGGATTTTTTAACTGTTTTTTTTCTTTCTTCAGTCATATAGTTACATTTTCACTAATCGTAACTTTGAATCCTGTCCTTCCCTTTTCTACCATATAATTATTTCCATATATAAAAGGAACGCTCTACCACCACCACTAGTAAATTGCAAAAATTAAATTAAAGCCCACAGCCACGTTTGCACTGTCATTATTACTACAAGACGAAAAAATAAGCAGTCACTGGTGGACTTTTCTTGCCACATCATCATTACTGACGATGACGAACTGATGGGCTGTTCCATTAGATTCAAGTGTATAATTCCGGTATCGAACATGTCGTCGTGTCTCATTGTCTCTTATTATGTACTTGCAGGTGTACAAGTTGTACAACTACTAAACGAACTGTAAAGATTTCGAAGGTATTTTCTCTCTCTCTCTCTCTCTCTATGAATTATTGACTGTGAT